>JAQBSW010004273.1:0-71286 GCA_029291075.1 Eudiplozoon nipponicum
TTTCCTCTGAGCATCGGAAGTAGAGGAAGATGGTCTGTGTAGATCTTGAACTTTCGGCCATCCAGATAGGTGTGGAAGTGTAGGATCGACCGGTAGATTGCGAGTAACTCTTTTCCTAATGTATCATATCGCGTCTCGCGAGGTTGTAGTTTTTGCGAATAGAAGGCGATAGGTTGGTGTATGCCATTGATGGACTGTTGAAGTACTGCGCCTATGGCAACGTCGGATGCGTCAGTGATCAATTCAAAAGGTTGAGACCAATCAGGAGAATGTAGCATGGTCGCTTTGCATAAGGCCCTTTTGGCATCCTCGTAAGCCTGCATGTCGTCCACGTTGAGCTGAATCAGTTGTGATTTCTTGACAAAACGGCTTTCTGGCACGAGATATTTGTGAAGAGGTGCCAGAATCTTGGCAAGGCAGGGTACAAATCGAGAATAGTAGTTCATCTTGCCCAAGAATCGTCGTAATGCTCGAACGGTGGTTGGAGGCTGTAGATCTTGAATAGCACGAACCTTAGCAGGTATAGGTGTCATGCCTTCTTCGGAAATTTGATGACCGAGGAATTCAATTGATTTCTGTGCAAAGACGCATTTGTTGCCATGAAGTCGGAGGCCATAGTCTGCTAGACGTGTGAGTAGGATCTCAATATGCTGTATATGTTCGGACATTGAGTTGGAGAATACCAGGATGTCGTCTAAGATATGGAATTACAAATGGTAGACCATCTAGTATTTCGTCCATAACGCGTTGGAATGTTTGCGAGGCATTCTTGAGACCGAAAGGCATATAGTGATATTCGTGAGTGCCACCTCCGGTGAATCTGAGTGCAGTATATGATACTGAGTCTTTGTCCATCGGTACTTGATAGTAGGCTTTCACTAGGTCAAGTTTTGAATACACAGCATGACCGATAGCAGATCTGAGTAGGTCAGCTGGATTTGGCAGGATGTACGAATCAGACTGTGTGCAAGAATTGAGAATACGATAATCCCCGCACACCCTGAATGTTGCTGGTTCACTCTTTGGTACTACTACCACAGGCGACGCAAAAGGTGAGCTGGATCGTGTACAGATGCCTTGTTGACGTAGCATGGCGAATTCTTGCTCGGCGGCCTTATGTTTGTGTGGTGCCAATGGACGTGCTCGTGGAGGATGAGGAAGTGGTTTCGATAAGATGATACGATGGGCTGTGATGGCACGCTTCCTCTTGAGATCGGGCATGAAGGAGATAGGTTTGAAAATTTCTTCATGACGTTTCAGAACATCGTCCAGTTGCGGTACATGAGGAACTGGAGGAATTAGCTGTATGGATGAGACTGCTTCGGCGCGAGTCGTATGTTTTAGCGCTGATGAAAGCAACTGATTGTCTGCAGTGCGTATCTCTCGTGTTCTTGGACGAATGGTAAGGTCGAAGTGTTCGAGAAAGTCACGTCCAATGATGTTTCTTGTCGTATTGGCAATGATGAAAGGATAATTGAAACATCTTTTTGAGTTGGAGAACGAGATTGTGTGTACTCGTACCCCAAACGTCGCTATACTGGAGCCATTGGCGCAGGTAAGATTGCTGGTGTCGACTGGGTGGGTAGGTTCGAAATAATTGTGGCGTAGTAAGCTTACATCTGATCCAGTGTCTATGAGAAATAATTCGCCAGAGGTTGCGTCACGGATGAGAAAGGATGTCGATAGTGGCAACTGACGATGGGACTGGTTGCTGGCATTTGGGCGTTTGAAGCATGACTTAACTGGAGCCGTCGCTGTAAATACAAAAGTTTGATTGCGCTTTACCACGCAAGCAACTTGCTTTGAACCATCAGACGTGGAGCGGCCAACGATCTTGGGGTGATCAGCCTCTACTGCCGCAGAGGAGGCTGACCCCAGCAGTTTTCCGAACCTTCCATGGGCAGATCCTCCTGAGTTGTTGAAGGTGACCGCGCCCACTTAAACGTAGCGTCTCTGCGCAGGAATAAGCAGCCGTTTCTAAAGACAATAGCGTGTGGAGTGGCCATAGCTGAGGTGATTCAGATACCACTCCGCCGGTAACTGTGGCACTGTGGCCCGGTCTCTCGACGTCGACCTCCTGGCGCTATTCCGAGTCGGTAGTCGACGCTGGTCACGCCTGCTCTGGTCGCGTCTATTATGGACGGCATCGACTGAGGTCAAATTTGGCCTTACGGTAAGGTTCTCGAGCAGGCTGATGAGGCGTTCATTCGTGATATTTGTTCCGGCTGATGATGCGGTGGATTGTGATTCGAACAGTCTTGAGGTGATGTGGCCTTTCTCTTGGGCAGGTGAGCTGTAGTGGTGTTTCTTCTACTACTTGTCTAGACGTGCCGGCAGAACGTCGTCTAGTACTTCGAGGGATACGCGCAGGAACGTGGCCATCTCTTGTAATGTCGGCGGGAGATTCTGTATGAACAGTCGCTTTACAATTTCCTTGGGCAGGTTGAATTCCAAGGCTTTCTGCTCCATCTCCCTAAATAGCTCAGAAGGCGTGCGGCTACCTAGGGACATCTGGCTCATCAATTCTGTAAGCCTGTCTTCCCGATCTGGTGTCAGACACTGCGTGACGGCGCGTTGCAGGCTCTGCCATGGCTGCGCACATGTGCCCTCAGTGTATTGATGCAGTATATCTTTGAGTCCGCGTCTGAAAGACATTGGGATCGTCTCCCAAGCCCTCAAAAATATTGAGCCCTCGTCTGTTATATTGGACACCTTGGCCAATAAATTAACATCGTCGACCCACTCGTCAAGGTAGTCTGGATCGAATTGGCATATTTTGTACTGTGTCCATGTGTTGGTGCGCCTGTTGCAGGGCTCACCACCGGGCTTCCTGCATTTTTTGAACTGGACGTTATCTTATGTGTATGAGTGTTGTCGAGAATAGATGGCAGTGTAACATCGTCCTCACCCGTCATCGTGCGGCTGTTTTCGGGCATTGTAATCTCGAGAGGGTGTTTTTCTGTGATATGTGTCTTAGAATTTACTTTCCTTCGTGGCAATCATCCAAAGTGCTTGAATTTCGCAAAATCTAGATGTTTATTACTTCTTTGCTGGCTGTGAGTTCGACGAACCGGGGCGCCATTTATGTAGGGGTCTTTTGCGGAATTAATTATTCCCTACATTGGATTGGTAGCGGCTGTGGAGATCCGTGCACATGATCAATCCCTGGCTTTTTCCCGATGGGTGATGTGAGAAGACTAATACGAATGATCACAAATGTATTGTAAATAGCACCGCATATAAATTCATAAGTAGTCCAAATTGACCGTGCTCTAGACGGCAATAAAATTAAATTTTAACACAAATGAATGTCTTAAACACCAGTCACAGTCAAACTATATTGTCCGTGCTCTAGACGGCAAAAAGACTGAATATTGTTCACAAAGTTGAATGTCTTATGCACAAGTCACAGTTAAACAAAATTGTCCGTGCACTAGACGGCAGCAAAATGAACGCTGTTTATAAAGTTGCATATCTTACACACAAGCAATTATTCTTTCACAAATGTCTGAATTGAAATAAATATATGCAACCGATTGAAAATACATGATGATATGAACATAGTCACTGTTAAAAGTTGTCACTGAAGATAAGTGGATAAAATGCGTGTAAAAGCTTCAATGACAAAAAATCACAAATAATTAGTTCACAGTTTGCTATGGTTTCAACTTATATAATTATAATAATCCATTGTTCTCTGAAATTCGGATAGGTATAGTTAAATGCGAACAGTAAATCCCTTGTATAAACTGCGAATAATCCAACTGAGCGAAATAAATCCGCTGTGACACTATAATCCACCACATGTTCCATGCGTATTCCGCGCGGGTGTGTATATTTAATAAATAACCCTACTAATTACAAATAAATTTACAGTTCAAGAAATCTCAATTAAAACTGCTTGAAACTAACGGAGATTGTTTCTGAAATCACAGTTAAGAGAAATATTGTGTAAGAACAGAGTTAGATTATTTTGTAACACGCAGCTCCGTGTTACAACCCAACGAAGGTCAATTTTTACAAACGCTGTGCTCTTTAAGGTCAAATATTCTAACTCTGTCCTTAAACAATATTTTTCTTAGCTGGGATTTTAGAAACAATCTCTTTTAGTCTCAAGCAGTTTTAATCGATATTTCTTGAACTGCAATTTTATTTGTAATTAAGAGTGTTTTTAAAAAATAGACAGAACCGCGCGCGATCCGAGAGGATCACGCGGTGGACTATTGTGTCAGTGAATTTATCTCGCTTAATTTGATTATTCGTTACTATGTAAATGATTGATTGTTTACTATAGAAAGCCAGGAATTAAACATTTGTGAGTTGTTTGTCATTTAAATCTTTAAACGTTTTCCAATGTTCAATTTTTGTGATAACTTTCAATGTTAACTCCATTAACATCATCATGTATTCTTTGAGTTTTTGTCATAAAAGTCTTTAAACGGATTACACAAAACAATTTTCTTTATAAACATAAATCATTTTACTGTGTTCATATAATCATGTATTTTCAATCATTTGACTATTCCAATTACGATCCAGACATTTGTGTAAGAATAACTGCTTGTGTGCGAAACATGTTACTTTAAAAACATAAATCATTTTAATTCTTGCCGTCTAGAAGACGGACAATTTAGTTTAACTGTGAATGGTGTTTAAGATATAATTTTATGTTAAAATCTGTTTTTTTATTGCCGAAAATTACATGGTCAAATTGAACTATATGTGAATTATATTTCTAATTGCAATATTGTGTAGAATATACGTATGACCCGATGTTTTTGCCTTCTCACATCAACCATCCGAAAAAGATCAGAGACTGATTAGGCGCACGGGTAGTAATAATAGCCACCATTGATATGTAGGGCGGGTATGAATTCAAGAACTAGAAAACAACCCGCAAATGACCCCTACATTATGGTGCCCCGGTTCGTCGAACTCACAGCCAGTAAGGAATTAATAAACAGCTAGATTTTGAGAAATTCAAGCACTTTCAATAAGGGGCCACTACACACGTTATTGCCTCGGAAACGTCTGCACATACCCGCGCACAGACGCGACGTTCAAATGGGCGCGGTCACCCTCAACAACTCAGAAGGATCCGCCCATGGAAGGTTCGGAAGACGGGTGGGATCAGCCTCCTCGGCGGCAGCAGAGGCTGAGCACCCCAGATTGTTGGCCGCTCCGCGTCTGATGGCTCGAAGCACGTTGCTTTCGCAGTAGAGCGCAATCAAACTATTGTCTTTACAGCGACCACTCCAATTAAGTCATGCTTCAGTCGCCCTAATGCCAGCAACCAATCTCATCGTCCGTTGCCACTATCAACATACTTTCTCATCCGTGACGCATTCTCTGGCGAATGAATTGTCATAGACACTGGATCAGATGTAAGCTCACTACGCCACAATTATCTCGAACCCACCCACCCAGTCGACACCAGCAGTCTGACCTGCGCCAATGGCTCCAACATAGCGACGTTTGGGGTACGAGTACACACAATCTCGTTCTCCAAATCAAAAAGATGTTTCAAATATTCGTTCATCGCCAACACGACAAGAAACATCATTGGACGTGACTTTCTCGAACACTTCGACCTAACCATCCGTCCAAGAACGCGAGATATAGAAGAACCAGAATCAGTGTTTTCAGAGCCAAAATCAGTCATCACACGGTACGGCAGGGCAATAAAACTTTCTGGAAGGTTAGCCCCCTTCATGGTGTACTAATTTTCATTGTCGGGGAGGGGGGTGTATGTAACACGCGGCTCCGTGTTACAACCCAACGAAGGTCGAATTTTACAAACGCTGTGCTCTTTAAGGTCAAATATTCTAACTCTGTCCTTAAACAATATTTCTCTTAGCTGTGATTTTAGGAACAATCTCTTTTAGTCTCAAGCAGTTTTAATCGATATTTCTTGAACTGCAATTTTATTTGTAATTAATAGGGTTTTTATAAAATAGACAGAACCGCGCGCGATCCGAGAGGATCACGCGGTGGACTATTGTGTCACAGTGAATTTATCTCACTTAATCGGATTATTCGTTACTATGAAAATGATTGATTGTTTACTATAGAAAGCAAGGAACTAAACATTTGTGAGTTGTTTGTCATTTAAATCTTTAAACGGTTTCCATGTTCAATTTTAGTGATAACTTTCAATGTTAACTCCATTAACATCATCATGTATTCTTTGAGTTTTTGTCATAAAAGTCTTTAAACGGATTACACAAAACAATTTTCTTTATAAACATAAATAATTTTACTAGGCTCATATTATCATGTATCTTTAATCGTTTGACTACTCATTACAATCCAGACATTTGTGTAAGAATAACCACTTGTGTGTAAAACATTTTTCTTTATAAACATAAATCATTTTAATTCTTGCCGTCTAGAAGACGGACAATTTAGTTTAACTGTGAATGGTGTTTAAGAAAGCTTACAGAAAACTTGCATTAAAATATCACCCAGACAAAAATCCTGAGGCTGGTGATAAATTTAAGGAAATTGCATATGCCTTCGAGGTTCTCTCTGACGAGAAAAAGCGACGTCTCTATGACCAGGGTGGTGAAGATGCAATTAAGGAGGGTGGCTCTGATTCCGGTTTTCATAACCCGATGGATTTGTTTGAGATGTTCTTTCCGGGTGCCGGTTCACGTCAGCGCCAGAATAAAGGAAAGGATGTTGTCCACCAGTTGTCTGTTACATCAAAATAAATGTACAATGGTTCTACCAGAAAACTAAACATTACACGACATAACGCTTGTTCAAAATGTGATGGAGTCGGTGGCAAACCCGGATGTGTAAAACCATGTAAAGACTGTAAGGGTTCAGGATATCAGTTCCGTGTGAGCCAGATCGCTCCTGGATTTATTCAAGAAATTCAGACACCTTGCTCTTCCTGTCATGGAGCCAGAGAGATAATTGATGAAAAGCTTAAATGCAAATTCTGCGATGGGAAAAAGGTTGCTTTGGAAAAGAAACTCATTGAGGTCAATATCGATAAAGGAATGGCAGATGGTCAAACAATCCGCTTCGCTGGTGAGGGTGATCACCCGCCACGCTTGGAACCTGGTGACGTTGTTATTAGCCTGGACGAGCAACCGCACGATGTTTTCATTAGGCGTAAAATGGATCTCATTGTGAAAATGAAATTATCACTTTCGGAAGCATTATGCGGTATGCAGAGAACTATACAAACGCTCGATGACAGAGTTCTTGTCGTTTAAACACATCCCGGGGAGGTCATTCAAACACCGTCCTTCCGGAGTATTGAGTGAGAAGGCATGCCGAGATACAAGAGTCCTTTCGAGAAAGGGCGTTTACTGTCGAATTTCCAGAAAACGGATTTTTGGATGATGAAAAGTTCGACATGCTACGTACTCTCTTGCCTCCACCTTTGAAAATTGACGAAGTTCCGGCTGACGCAGAACACTGTCATATGCATGATTTTAATCCGGAACGTGACTTCAACCGTGGCAGTCATGGTCGGCGGGGCGAAGCTTACCAAGAGGATTCCGATCAGCCTGGTCAACGAGTTCAATGTGCGTCGTCTTGATTTGTAGTCGGATGGACAAAGATTGCGCATAACTACTTTCTGTGATCTTTGGATGCCTATTTCTTAAGACTTTTAACCTTATTTTCACGCATTTCATGCGTGTTACATTTTAACTCGTGAGCATTTACTACAAGGTTGTCTGAACTTTGCTGGGTCTATTTATCGTATTTAATTAGATAAACGCAAGCTCGCATAACCCACCAGTTCTTAGATTGCGCCATATCATGTGAGCGTTTTTCTATGAGACCTTTACCATTGTAGTTTGCGACTGTCTGTGCACGTGTTTAAGATATAATTTTATGTTAAAATCTGTTTTTTATTGCCGACCAACACATGGTCAAATTGGACTATCTGTGAATTATATTTCTAATTGCAATATTGTGTAGAATATACATATGACCAGATGTTTTTGCCTTCTCACATCAACCATCCGAAAAGATCAGAGACTGATTAGGCGCACGGGTAGTAATAATAGCACGATTGATAAGTAGTAGGGGTACAAAGTCAGGAACGAGATAGCAATAGCAAAAAGTACCCCTACAATATAGTGTGAGTTAGCATTGAAGTCGAATTGTCGTTGATTTTAGATTATGTTAGCCTCACTATTACAGGTTTACACATTCGTCTAAGAGATTGTACCATCCTATTATTCCACATTCTTCTACTAAAATATATAGTGTGTAAAGGGCGTAATACCGGCTCCTACTGATGAGTCGCCAGTAAGCACGAAACGGATGTGCATGAGATTATACTTTCCGTTCATGCTGCCTTCGGTTTATCCTTCTGGTCACAACTGAACTAATTTGTTACTAGGTTTGCAAAACCTAATAAATACTTGCATATATATTAGTTCTTCTCAACAAAGTGTATTTATCTGTAATATATTGAATTGAATGATGTCATGCTTACCGCGAAATGTGATAACTGATATCGATGAAGGCCAGAGTGTTAGTATCCGGCACTCATCGATTTCAAAAAAGGTATCAGTTACTAACACAATAGCCATAGTGTTAGTATCCTTTACAGACTCGGTATATATATTATATAGTGTGAGTTAGAATTGAAGTCGTATTGTCGTTGACTTTAGATTATGTTAGCTTCACTATTACAGGTTTACACGTTCGTCTAGGAGATTGTACCATCTTATTACTCACCAGTTTTGCCGCGAAACTGCGAAAATAGTCGAGTCTTAATCAAATAGCCCATTTACTATAACCAAGGTTGCGATCTTGATATAAACACCTGATCTATTATGTACATAAATTTTTCAGTATTGTCTAAGAATTGTACAATGCAGAAAAGGCAATTCATACAGTATACCGTTTTAGTCCTTATTAGGAACTCACCACGTACTGGCCAGAATTTACCGCGGACAGGTCCCGAATTTGGGCATGTCTGATTCAGAGTTTCGTACTCTAACCACTGAGCCACCCTGCCGCACCTACTATAATCGAGGTTGCGATCTTGATATAAACACCTGGCACAATAGGTAAATAAATTTGTCAGTATAAACTAAGAATTTTATAATGTAGAAAAGGCAATTCGTCCAGTAGACCGGTTTCGTCCTTATTGGGAACTCATCACGTACTAGCTAGAATTTACCGCGGACAGGGCTCGAACCTAGGCAAAATGTGTGCTTGGCACCAGATTCCGAAGCAGATGTGCCCAGGTTCGAACCCTGTCCGCGAAAAATTCTGGCCAGTACATGATGAGTTCTCAATAAGGCCGAAACCGGTATACTGGATGAATTGTCATTTCTACACTGTACAATTCTTAATTTCTACTGACAAATATATGCACATAATAAATCGGGTGTTCATATCAAAGTCGGAACCTTGACTATAGTAAATTTTATCACCACAAGCGCAACCAATGTTCCTTTAAATCAATAGTTACATTTGTCTGCCATTTTGATTTTTTGCTTGGAAAACATATGTCATTCATATAAATCTGTATTAAAAAACCAATTACCTCAGCTACACTTGCTACAGCGTTTTGAAGAACACTCGAAGTTTCTCTGCACGTAAAGCCCGAAAAGAAACAATCAAACACCGCGGCCTTCACACTTGGCATAAGACGGCGATATTTGGAAATAACAGCACTATTGGCCTCGCCTTGCCAATCGTTGTTTTCGCGTCTGTTTCCAAGAGAGTCAGCATTATGATTGTGCTTCAGGCTTATCTTGGCGAAAGCAGCGTTCTCCTTCGGATGAAAGAGCATTTGCAGTGATGCTTGACAGTTCAAATTACGAACTGAAGTTTTTCGTTTCCGATAACTACTACATTTGCACGTCCAATAAGCATTGCACGTACCACTGAAACAAGTGTTAAAGAGAAGCCTAACTAAGTGCAGGAAATAAAGCATTCAGTGCGAAATTTTCTTATCACAATAAATATCGGTTTAGGAATTAAATTCATTTTGCATCTAAAATCATGCATTATTGTATTGTTTAAAACATCGTTCCAGGAGCTTAGAATGCTACACAGTGAAAAACGCGAGGAAGTAGTATTGCCAATGTTGCCTTGCTTTAAAGCTGAATTGACATAATGGTGCTAAGTAGAGGTTTATAATGCCTCATTTCTGTGTGCTATCTAGGTAAATAAACTCATATTAATCAGATCCTCACCATAATAAATCACTCTCCTTTTATTTTTCTTTTTATCTAAATTATTATTCTTCTTATTTTTATAACGACTACTCTATTTTCTTAATTGTGTTTCACTCATGGTTATATGACAGTGAAACCTCAGTTACAAACAACTTTGGTACTGATGTCCGTGATGATAATGATGATGATCCTCTAGTTATATACGCATAATGTGATACGTTGAGGATGTGAATAAATTCAATTTGTTAAGTTGATTAATTTTTGACAAACCTCCAGCAGACTGCAAGCTCCATATGCCAAAGATCACTTAAAATAATAGATAGATGACTTAAGACTTGATCTATTGATGATATTTCTCCAAGTGTGAGCGGTGTTATACATGATAGCTGTGAGGACCATTGCATAGTTCGGCTTATGCGACACACACACGTGTCATCGCCAACAAAACACATTTAGGAATGGAAAATGCGTTATGATGAGGTTAATTGCACATCCTGCTCGCCCAGCTACCGACACAACTTCCGTAGTTGCCTGGAAACGCAGAAATGGAAAATCATTAATCTCGTCACAAGAAACTCTTATTCGTGATATTACTTCATACGAGAAGAATAGATTAGCAAAAATATCCAATAATAACAGATCAATTGTATATTAGGTGTTGCGCACATAGTTAACAATTAGTTAAAATATGACCAGAAGGATAAACCAAAGGTAGTATGAACGGAAAGTATAATCTCAAGTGCACATTCGTTTCGTGCTTATTCGCAACTCATTACTAGGAGCTGTTATAACGCTCTATAACCACTATATATTTTGGCGAGGAACGTGAGACAATTGGACGGTACAAACTCCTACACCCACATTCCTCTCCAAAATATATAGTGGGTATAGGGCGTAATACCGATTCCTAATTGTGTGACGCCAGTAAGCACGAAACTAATGTACACAGGAGGTTATATATTTAGTTCATGTTGGCTTTGGTCTATCATTCTGGTACTATTTGAATTATTTTTTTACTAGTTGCGCAACATCTATTACACAAGTGCATACATATTAGGTCTACACAACAAACAGTACCCAATTGACAGGGTAACAAAGAAGCGAATTCAGAAGAATGCCAGGCTTAACGTAGGTGACATGCGTGAAATAAATAAAATAGGCTCTCAAAAACAGCCAATAATAACATATCGAACGTGTTTCGTCGCACACGGTTTTATTACCATTCCTAATTTTAATACACTTTCAGTACTGAAAAAATGTGTTAGAAATGTATCAACTTTTCACAAAATCAAAGTTAAACTTTCAATTTACCATTTATCAATACGTCGACTGTATTAAAACAAACAGCTACAATTAAACAGTTGTGAGATTAACGTGTATAGATGCAAAAATTTTTATTGATGATGATCAACATGGTGTATTTATTTGTTGATTGTGGATTGTTTTTAACATCGAAAGTAAACATATATATATATATATATATATATATATATATATATATATATATATAGTTACAAGTTTCTGTTTTGTAGGAAAAAGACTGGAATCCATGGAATAACATTTAGTAGGTCTGTTTTATATCTACAATACATTTTGATTCGTTAATATTTTCATTTATCAATCCCAACTGTACATTTTGTCGTAACCTATCCCTCTGTATCAGATCTCTTTGTATTGCCAATTTGAAACTTCATTGCATAACGTCATGTATTGTGTACTCGGATGGTCTTTATCAGCCTGTACATCATTTAGAAACAACTGGATCAGCTTACCAAATCCCGGCTGTATTTTAATCAGTCATAGACAACATAAAAGCTACCGCCAGCCGCAGTTGTTCGACAACTGGTTAAACACAATGGGATTGATGTTTACCTCAAGCTCTCAAACTTGATTTAAAGAATTGTTACCACCACCCGCGCAATCAATTATATTTAAACTGGATCAAAACCATTTATCAACGGAGCTCATACTTACGTACGTTACGTTGACGATACTTTCATAGTCGTTGAAAAGATTGAAGAAACTAATGCACTGCTGCATCACATAAACAAGGTAGACCAAGCAATCAAGTTTACAGTAGAAAAAAAACAAGACGGATTAAATAATAACGAGAGATGAAGAAGGTGCCATCTCAAGGTGGGTTCACAAGACATTAAGCTGGACTGGACAGTATATCCATTTTTTCAGTAGTGTACCAAGAGCGCACAGAATGAAACTGATAATTAATTCGGGAACACGAATACGCAGGATTAGTTCACAGAGAAATAATGGCTATCCCGTCTGTCCTATCAAATATAACTTGAAGCAACGCATCAGCATCGAGACCAATTTGGAGGAAAACAAAATACCCCAGAGATTAACGCCCAGTGTTCCCTTTGGAGGCGATCTTCTAGCTGAGATCTTCAAAAACAGTAATTCGAGCGAATAAAGCACGGTTTCCATCAATACAGGTGCGAGATGTATTCAACAAAACAAAACTTATGCGAACTAATGAAAAAGATTGCCTCTCTGTGACGTCAACACCTTTATCTGTACACAAATTGCAATGCATCTGCAACACTCAGTACATTGGCAGATCAAAAAAGAGACTCAATACTAGAACAAATCAGGAGCTTCTTAAAAAATTATTAAAGAGGGGCGCAGCTCCTGCAAAAAAATCAGCAATTTGTGAAAATGTACTACTCACTAATAATATCTTTATTTGAAGTCAAGCATGTGCAATACAAATAGAAAATAATGATGTACTATGTAACAATTACATCGAACCCGGTTATTTTCACATTGTGTAATAAATATTGTGTATATACAATTAATGATTTATATATATATATATATATATATATACTCTCAGGGACTAATATCATCTTCTCACATGTGAAGCCTCGAGTTCGGTTTTACCACAGAGTAAAACTTAATGTTAAATGGATAGTTACGTAATAAAGCCCAGAGTGTTAAGTTGGGTGAGAGAAATCAGGCAACTACAGAAATCGTCATTTCTGATTTTGCATTCTCTTTTATTCATTTTGTTCTAAATATGACAACAACGCTCATTTATATACTATGCATATGACGAAAGGAAATTAAATCAATTATCTCAACTTATCATTGCCAAATAATGAAAAACCTTTTAAGAAAGTCTATTTGTGAAACCTTATTTAGGCATTCACGCCAGCGCATTTAATGTACGAGCATTGAAAAAATTTGACAAAAAGATTCTCAAGCACGTTGGTTAAATAAATTATAAATCGAAATATGTTGCGTATCTGAAATCAGAATACAGAATCCTACGAGCATTTTAGAACTGGGTGTACCATCTAAAGCTACTCGCTATTGGCTTTGAAACTCTGACACTGCGGAGTTGTCTCAATTCAGACAATGGAGAGTCGACGAGGCGCTTAGCTCACAAGTGGAAGCTGATCGAACAGGATTGATCTCTGGAAACAGACGACTTTGTGCGGCACGCTTAAAGACCTCTATCAAAATGAATGCAACAAACCCTAAGCAACGCTGCCTTGTCGGTGTATCTGCATATGCTCCGGTCGAATGCAGCACAGACGTCAAAAAGAGCGCTTTCTATTGCGACCGAATTTCTTTACTAAATAGAGAAAGATATTCACATACCATAAATAGTTATGAATGACTTGAAAGCTCAATTTGGCCTCTCAAGTAACACAGAATTTTATCTAGGTGGCAGATACACCTTAAGCTCGGTGCGCAATGATAATAATGTACGACTGTTGGATGGCTGCACCGAGCATAGATTATATATGAACGTCAGGTTTGCATATATATATTGACAGCTTTGCAAATTACTCAGGAAATATGAGTTACAAGTTATGAGAGTTGCACAAACTAGAGTAACTTGTTCCACCCTTCGCCATTTGTTGGAAAACGAGAGTATGTTAATCTGCTCTAAATTTAGCGTGTACAATTCATCTGCAAGTTCTGTTTATTTGTACACTATTAAAGCTTGGCTCTTTAGTATCTAATATTTTGGACGATTACAGATATTTGACTACTGTCGCTTTACAGGCATAGCCCACGTAGGTTACCATGAGCTAATAAGCAAAGCTAACATACGTAAGCGCATTTTCAGATCGGCCAACAAATGCTCATTAGACAAACAAAGAATATTCCATCAAATGCGCTGGCCTGATTAAATTTTATTTATGCATTAAACTCGATTGTCAATCAGAACATTATTCTTCTAGCCACCGTCAAGTTTGCGTAAGAAACAGGGAGGACCGTACAGAAATAATGCAGTCGACATTTCCAGTGAGGTTCAATGTATGCGAGATGTGTTGAGGCGAGAACAGCATATCTACTTTTGGTTTTTTTATATGTAAATTTCGGATTGATCCGCAGCTAGTCCGTTTTCCGTCGGGCACCGACAACGATTACAGAAGGTCATCAGTACCTGTGACTGTTTGTGGATTTTCTGGTCTGTGCTTATATCAGAACAGTATAGGTCCCGTTTGTCAACTAGAACGAAGTTCACGTTCGCATCGTAGTTCTTGGTTACGAACCCTGCATAATATGTCATCGAACTAAGTTCAGTGGCGATCTTTTTGCAAATTTATAGTAGAATCATTTCAACTTTCGTTTCTTAATAGGCGGATTTAACTGCAAAGTTCGGTCGTTCTTACGAATCAATAATTCGGAAGCTTTAAGGCAACTTTATTGCTGATATCCTCTTGCCTTAATGCTGGTTTGGCCATAATATTACGGTTGCATCATTTCAATGTGCCACCAAGGTATCTTAATCTGAATTATGACATATCCATCATGAAGCTCTGACCATTAACATTTTTTGTGTTTTAAATTGTTATCTTTAGCATGATTATAACTTTTTATTGAAGGAAAATAATTTTTATTAACAACTTTATTTTTTAAATTTAAATTCATTTTTCTCGTGGCTAAATGGCGTTCAAGCATCAATTATTGAAAGATATCGTATTGCAGTCTGTGATGATGATGATGATGATGATGATAGTGATGATGGTGATGATATCAGGACCTGCATTCTTGTGATATTTTAAGGGTAAGAATATATTACGTATTTCTATCTTTTTCGGTCGTTCGAGATAAACACGATCCATTGAAATCCGCTATCGAAAGGTTCTATACAAATATTATTTTGCAAATTTTAAACAAGAATGTCAATTATCACATTTGGTGAATAGCTCAACCATATTGTATTAGTTAGCACAATTTTTAACGTGTAAATTAATAACGAGATTTCGCAGGTTAAGAATAAAGCAATCAGTCCGACGCGCGAAGTAACTTTAATTTCACTCGGTTGGTTGTACATACATATGTAGTGATATTTAACTATATACTTAGCATTTATGGACGCACACATATGCGACGCGAGCTAACCTAATTAAGAATCAATAAGCTATTAGAGGTATAGCCAATCAGTACTATAGATGACACGAATGAAATTAAATTTGACACTTGCTTTAATATTTTTTTGATGAGTTATGGACTAATGAAGGAACCTAAAATGGGGTCCAGAAAGTTTTCCACTAAAAGAAGAACGAGTAACAATGTTAGTCACATGGCAGTTAAGATAATTATACAATATCCATATCAGTCAAGATACAGATCAGGTAATTATATAATGCCCCGTATCGAAACGATTTATTTCTTTTGAACTAGATTGATGTCTGTATTGTCATCATCGCAATAAACATTAGTATTAAATATAAGTTTTTACTGCTTCATAATCATGAAATTATTCATCAATATAAGGGCTAATAGAGCACTGGTTCTAAGTGGTGCATTTACCTGTGTTGACAATAAGTTTAGTAATAACTATGGTTTCTTATAAAACCTATTTGTGCAATCACTAAATTCCAATAGGTAAGTGCATACAGGAGTCAATTTCTTCCACATGTAAGCTCCTAGCAACGCGTCTACGTTGGACTATTCGGGGAAACACAAGGGCAGCAGGAAATTCACCATGCGAATGACGGTGAAAATTGCGCCTTTTTACTAAGGAATTGGTGCCGTCAGTGGCCTTCCGTCTAAATTACGCTTAGCAAATGAATGGTAGTACAATATTGACAAAGAACAACAGCAGAGTCATGCAAATATTTAGACCTCTTCAGCTCCAACAAGATTAGTTATCACGATTGGCTATGGTGCGTCTGTTTCAAATAGTTCCTTACCGCGAAAATAATCCATCGCAACACGGATAATAGATCATGTGTTAATGATAAAGTAAAAATATGCCAGGATGAAATTAGTTTTAAATAGGTAAATGTTTGTCTTGAAGAGAAATCGTCAACTTAGTCATTATAGGCCAGGATGGCAGGAAGATAAGTAAAAAAACCGACAAGCTTATATAGAAAAAAAATTATTTGACTTGCCTCTTGTTATTTTTGTATTTACGCTGGCTCCAATGCTGAATATTGCAATCCTCAAGTCGCCTAATAAAATTACGACATCCATCAATTGATTTAACTCCATTTATTTGCACATCTTGAATGCCCTCTTCTGTTACATATTTCTTTGAGATACTGAGTTAATGTTAATTTGTGTTGTATTATTACCGCCAACGTTATGAAATTTATAAAATGCAAATCAAGTTTCTTAAAAATGTATTATTATAGGTACACTGTGTGTTTACTATAATTTGAGTGATTCCTCTATCATTAGATCATTTCGCAAGTCGTAGAGAAAGAGATAGTTGCGTAATAACTATTTCTAATAATCTAAGATCTAAGCATTTTGCTTACAAGCCGAATTTATATTTGTTTTTTACATACAGTTTATTGAGTTAATTTTAAAGACGTATATGTTTAGGCAAGGTGGGCCGACAACGTTTCCTACAAAGGAGCCTCTAAATCCTATTAGTAAAACCGATACCGGATCTTTTCTTCTACATTGGGACTTTGGCGGGCATTTTAGCCGGATTGAGTTGACGTGGATGCATCTGCAGTATAGAAGATAGAATATGAGTGTAGAGGTTAAATTAATTATTGGACACCAATTAACCTCTCATATAAAAATAAATCAATTTTTATTTTTGGACATTTGATGTTATCGCTGGTTTCGTAAAACAATATTGTAATTTTTGAAAAATATTGTAATTTTTTTGGAAGTTCTTTTGTTCATATTGTCGAAGTTTTGGACTTGTCTTGTCGAAGGAAAATGAGAGAGTTTTTTAACTTAGTTGCTGAATTGCATAAGCGGGATACGGCGTGGTTCCATCTCCGACTCTTTGTGAATAAAACATTATAATCTTCTTTTTGATTTGATCTTTTTAACTATCAGCGAAAAGAACCACAAATTTGCTTTGGGTATTTAACGTAAATATTTGTTTTAAGGTCTTAATCATTCCGCTTCAGTATCCTGTGGATATCAGCATATCCGGGTAAGCTTACTTAATTAATATAATATATAAATTACAAGTAATTTAATAATATCATATCTGGTTTATTAAATACTGAGGATACAGAGCAGTTGGCTAGTGGACTTAAGGATTGTAGCTTAAAAGATAGTTCAGAGGAACTTAAGTGTTCCAAGATAGATGATCATTCCGCATCTATGGATTTTCCGGGCCTGGCATCCCAGAGACTCTCTTATGGTAGTGACCATAGGGCCTCTACAAAAATGGCGACCGCGCCAGGACCCTCTATGCGGGAAGATATGATGTAGATGATCGTTTTTGCCGCAATTCTATGGATAGCAATGTTAAGCTCACCATGCACAGACCAGACAACCATTCTGAATGGGTCGAAGAAGCAAAATTTTATTTTAATCTAAAACGGATGACCGACCCTATAGAAAGGTTTGCCTCGGCCTGGTGGTGCTTACCTGAGCCATTAAAAAAGAATCTGTTTAGACTCAGGAATTTTGTTACTGAGAACGAACCAGAAAATGCATTTGAGCTTCTAGTAGAAGAACTCCATGGACAATATCAACCCGAGAGGGTTGAACGGATGACTGACTTATTACGTCAGGAAAAGATTGGAAATCTACTTCCATCTGAATTTTATGACAGACTTATTTCAAAATCCATCAGGCTTCATATATCTGAGGAAGTTATAAATAGTATATTTGTAGCAGAATTGCCTGCTAGACTAAGAGCCAACTTGGATGTATATGATACATTGGAACTAGAGTGGCCCAAGAAGCTCAAAGGGTTGGACAAAGTGTATCGTCAGAAGGAACCTAAGGTGTATGCAGTAACCGCAGATTCATGCCTGGAGCAGCAACACAGACATCTCTCAGAGAGACTCCTGACCATAGAGAATGAATTAAGTACCCTCCGCAGGGATGTGGGTTGGATAGAAAACAATAAGTAAAGTTCCAACAGAATTAGGATAAATTCTCGGAGTCAACGTTCAAATTCCAAGCATTGGAGAGGCGAATCGCGTGAGATTGTACAAGAACGACGCGAGTGGGGCATATCGCATTGCAAATACGCCGAGTTTGGAAAATGTCAGGAGGGGGGATGCACGTTTCCAAAGTTGGGTGGTCCCCGATGGAAAGGAGGTTGTCTTCCTGTAGCTTGGTCGAAGCTGCCGGAAAACTAATGAAGACCCCGCTAAAAGGAGCCGTAGGGGGGTTTGCGCATGCAAGGCTCCAAGGTATGCATATTCGTGGCATACTAAAATCATCAAAGTTAGGTTCGGAAGCTTCGATGGAAGAGACGCGCGGTAATACAGTCCGTAAATCTGTTAGATTTCGGCTGGCAGGTAATCTTAAAGAGGTTGCTGGTTATAGCAACATTAAGTTCGTTATAACTGATGAACTTAGCGGCTTAAATTTCTTAATAGACATGGGTGCAGAGATGAGCATAGTTCAATCTGATGTGGTGGAAATTGATAGCCCCACATTCGATTACCAACTATGGGCTGCTAATGGAAGTGCAATTGTGGTTAAGGGAGTTAAAGAATTGTCAGTGACATTGGGGCAGAAATCTCCATTTACGTGGAATTTCCTGGTCGCGGATATAAATAATAACATCATTGGGATGGACTTTTTGATCCATTTTAATCTCGCTTTAGATCCCAAATCTAGAACCATTGGACAAAACACTGGGATAGTGACTTATGCTGAGACTGGGACCTCAGTAGTTAGGTCAGTGAGACTACCCAGACCCGTCGTCGCCGATGACTTGGCGGATGTCATCGAGAAACACCTGGCCGTGTTTCTGCCATTCAATGCTAAACGCAAGGGTTTAAAGACAGGCATCGAACACCAAATCAAGTTTGTGGAGCCACTACCTTGTTTGCCGAAGTCTCAACCGTTAGCACAACACAAGCAGCAGGTTGCTATTGAAGAATTTAAGCGGTTGAGAGAAAAAGGAATTTGTAGGCGTTCAAATTCCAACTTTGCATCTCCAATAGTGGTTGTTCCCAAACCTGAACCAGGTCAATGGAGGGTTTGTGGTAACTATCGTCTATTGAATTCGGTAACGAAAGGCGATTCGTATCCTCTACCGAACCAGAGTACTTTGCTCAGGTATATAATGGGGTATGAGGTATATACAACGTTAGATCAGCAGAAGGCGTACTATCAAGTACCTATGGAAGCAGAATCTATACTGCTCACAGCAGTGCGATTCCTTGGAGGAGGATCGCATGAATTCTTATGTATGCCTTTTGGGTTGAAGAGTGCAAGTCAGACATTCCAGCGTCTGACAGAGGAAGTTCTTCAAGACTTCATTTGCTAGAGTGTATATAGATGACATCATTATATATAGTCAATCTAGGGAGGAACACCGGGAGCATTTGGACATCGTTTTGTCTAAGCTGGAACATTATGGATTGGTAGTGGAACCAGAAAAGAGTAGGATTGGTTGCTCTACCGTAAAATATCTTGGACACACCATTTCCAAGGATGGAATCGAGCCCTTGGAAGACAAGTAACAAGCAACCAAGGATGTGCCAGAACCTAGAACTGTACGCCAGTTGAGTAGATTTTTGGGCATGATTAACTACTATCGTCGGTTCATACCAGGTTTAGCTGGAATTTTGAGGTCGCTAACTCGACATTTAGTTCGTGAACGGAGCACGATCAAGAAGTCCTGGCCTAGTAATTTTAGCCAAGACGACAAGGAAAAATTCCAGAGGGCCAAAGATCTGTTAATTCACATAACCACATTAACACCTGTGGATTGGACAAAGCCGTTTGACCTGGTCACAGATGCTTCTGATGTAGCCATAGGAGCAGTGTTACATCAACGGGAAAATGGTATAGTAAAGCCGATTGGATTTTATAGTCGGAAACTCCAAGATCGCGAGAAGCGATATGATACGCTTGGAAAGGAGTTCCTAGCAGTTTTTTCTGCAGTGTTGCATTTTGAGCACTACCTAGATGGACATCAGTTTATGATATTAACTGATCATAAACCGTTGTTGAGTATCCTTGGCAAAGCGAATAGGCTTAATTATTCTCGGCGGGTGAATTCACAAATAACCCGACTCGCAGAATTTGATTTTACCATTAGTCATATCTCAAGAAAAAATAATATGGGGGCTAATATTCTCAGTAGACCAGACGTATCAGATGAAGATATGATTCGTTCAGAGTCACTCGTATGCTCTATTGTATCTTCTAATGATTTTGTACAGCAATTGATGGAAGCACAAGGTTCTGATCCTTTAGTAGCTGTGTTGGAAAAGAATCCTGTATATACACGCAGGAAGATTGGAGATAAGTGGTTATTATGTGAAATCTCCAGGAGCCAACCTAGACCTTATATACCGTTAGAATTAAGGCATAAAGTAATTCAGCAGCTACATGAATTCAGTCATCCTTCCATTAAGGCAACTATCAGGATGGTCACTGATAGATATGTATAGCCAAAGATGTCGAAAGACATAAGAGCCTGGGTAAGGACATGTGCCCGGTGTCAAACTTGTAAAGTTTGGCGTCATACAAAAACTGAAATTAAAACGATTGGTATACCAGCGGGTCGTTTCATGCATGTTCATATTGATATAGTAGAAATGTCTGAGATTTCTGGCCAAAAGTATTTACTCACGATGGTTGATCGGTTCAGTCGTCAGGTTGAGGTAGCAATCCTGAAGGACATGACTGCTCAAGAGGTCTTACTTCGGTTCTTGCATAATTGGGTGTCGCGATATGGTGTACCAGTAACGGTAACTACTGATCGTGGTAGTTAGTTTATGTCTGAACTGTTTATCAGATCATTGAATACAATGGGGATAGAAGTAAGACACACATGTGCTTATAATCCCAGAGCTAATGGGGTGGTTGAGAGATTACACAGGGAGCTGAAGGCTGCATTACGCTGCACCGGTGGATCCAGTTGGATACATGATTTGTCCATAGTTTTGTTGGCAATACGAAACAGATACAGAGTTCAGTTAGGAACATCCATAGCAGAACTTGTTTATGGAGAGCCATTGAGTTTACCTGGAGATCTTCTAATAGAAGCTCCAAGTTGTCTCGATTGGGCCTCTAGTTCAGTAGATTGGTTTGTTGGAGCATTGAGGAGTTAAATGAGTCGTTTAGCTCCAACCAAAACTAGAAGTCCAAAGTCTAAATGCTATGTATCTTCAGATTTATGCTGACATCTCATGTATATATAACTAACGAAAACAGACAGAATTGTCTGACTCCATTCTATAAGGGGCCATTTAAAGTCAATCATATGACTGAGAAAAATGCATTTATAGATGTAAATGGCACTGTAGAATGTGTATCACTGGATCGCTGTGTTCCACAGTTTATTTGGACGGAGGAGGAGACTGAGGAACAGTATTCACCGAAGTACCCAGAAGTTGAGGCGAGATGTGACTCAGAAATTGGTGAGAATAACGAAGAGTCGAATAAATATGGTAAAGAAGTAAAGATTAAAACCAAAACAACTGAGAATAAAGAACAATGCGATATGAATAAGAAATCTGGTGAAGTGTTAGCACAACTTGTTGAAAATCGGTCAGGAAGAGTCATCAAGAAACCGAAGAATGAAGACTACATCACGTATGGTTCATCATCTTAAACATGAGGGTGTATGTAGAGGTTAAATTAATTATTGGACACCAATTAACCTCTCATATTAAAATAAATCAATTTTTATTTTTGGACATTTGATGTTATCGCTGGTTTCGTAAAACAATATTGTAATTTTTGAAAAATATTGTAATTTTTTTTGGAAGTTCTTTTGTTCATATTGTCGAAGTTTTGGACTTGTCTTGTCGAAGGAAAATGAGAGAGTTTTTGAACTGAGTTGCTGAATTGCACTAGCGGGACACTGCGTGGTTCCATCTCCGACTCTTTGTGAATAAAACATTATAATCTTCTTGTCGATTTGATCTTTTTAATTATCAGCGAAAAGAACCACAAATTTGCTTTGGGTATTCAAAGGGTATATTTGTTTTAAGGTCTCAATCATTCCGATTCAGTATCCTGTGGATATCAGCGTATCCGGGTAAGCTTACTTATTTAATATAATATATAAATTGCAAGTAATTTAATAATATTATGTCTAGTTTATTAAATACTGAGGATACAGAGCAGTTGGCTAGTGGACTTAAGGATTGTAGCTTAAAAGATAGTTCAGAGGAACTTAAGTGTTCCAAGATAGATGATCATTCTGCATATATGGATTTTCCGAGCCTGGCATCCAAGAGACCCCCTTATGGTAGTGACCAAAGGGCCTCTACATGAGGATGGGTGGATTATATAATGATGGAACTACCTGTGGCGGTTCGACAGACGTTGTGCACTACAGAACAGTTATAACATGCAATGAACTACATGTCATCATCATCATCATTTCCAGCCATACAAAATTCAAAAGTGACTAATGTTTCACTGCCATATAACCATAAGGAGTGAAAAAAGTATATAAGTGAATTTAAACAAATTATTAGTGAGATTTGCGAGAGAGAGAGAGAGAGGCAGAGAGAAAAGTAATACCTTGCTACTATGAGTAAATTTATCAGGATAACTTACAGAAATGGGGATAACTAACCTCTCCACAAAACCATTATGGCCAAGTTAGCATTCGGGCAAGGCGACATCAGCAATACAGCTTCCTTGCGGATTTCACTGTATCACGTCATAAACAAACCAAGCCTCGCAGCTAACTTTGCCCTACTAAGAAAATAAGTTATGAAGATGATTCTACTAGACATCTGCAACAATATCGCCACTGAGCTCGATTCGATGCCATATCGCTAAGGGTTTCTAACCAAGATTTAAGATGCGCACGAGGACCCCATCCTAGCAGACGAGTGGGTCCTTTACTACCATGTTCACCTATTTAATTTGGTTGCAACGACATGAAGTTGCAGAAGACGTGAATGAGACAAAACGTTAAATATATAATCAGATCCATTAATATTAAGAAATAGCCGCATTTATTAATTTCCTGACAGTGTAAAAATAAACTATAGTTTTCATATGGTATATGTAAAGTAAACATTTCATTTTTCCTGGGTAAGCCTTATGCATTAATCCAAACATTTGCTTTAATCAAAATTGCGATCGGGAAATAAACATCTGACCATTATGCACACACATTTTTCATTATAAATGGTTGAATCGCCCCATTATCCCACATTCCGCACCAAAATATATAGTGGTTAAAGGGCGTAATACCGGCTCCGCAACACCTAATACATACTTGCATATATTTTAGTTCTGCGCTACAAACAGTATTTAACTGTTATGTATTGAATTGAATGATGTCATGCTTACCGTGAAATTTGATAACTGATATCGATCAAGGCTAGAGTGTATGAATTTACTGGAGTTACAGGTGTTTAGAAATAGTTGAAATTCTCAATTTCGGTGAACTATAGCATAAATTTATATCCATCATGTTGGTACAATGTACCGACTCGGCAACCATAGTGTTAGTACCATGTACCTTTTCGGTACTACAATGTTAGTAGCGGTTACTAACACAATAGCCATAGTGTTAGTATCCTTTACAGACTCGGTATATATATTATATAGAGTGAGTTAACGGGGAAGTCGCATTTTTGAGGCTTCATATGGTGTTAGCCTCGCTACTATAGGTTTAAACATTCATCTAGGAGATTCTACCGCCTTATTATCCCACATTCCTCACCCAAATATTTAGTGATGAAAGGGTGTAATACCGGCTCCTACTGATGAGTCGCCAGTAAGCACGAAACGAATGTGCATGAGATTATACTTTCCGTTCATGCTGTGTTTGGTTTATCTTTCTTGTCACAGCTGAACTAATTTGCTACTAGGTTCACAACACCTAATACAGACTTGTATATTAACTCGTTATGTTTGTTTTTCAGAGCAAGCACGCACAATAAATCATGCCGAAACTAAAAAACTATAAATTTCATTATATGGCGATGTTTTATTGACTAGCAAAGTGACTGCGACTATTTCTACCTTATATAACAATGCGAAGCGCGTTTTCTATTGTGCTATGGAACACATTAAATGCAAAAAGTAAATTTAAGATAATTATCGAAAACGTAAACCCCAAGCGAGCTTAAAGATTTAAGACCAACAGCTAACCATCTGGAGCTCACAAAAGTTCTGTACAACACCATCCTTAAACAGATCGAATCGCTAAATCTGTCTTAAAGACCCTCAGCAACTTGACTTTGCCCAAAATCAATCATTCAAGAGAAAAAAATCACGCTATTAACCGAAATACAAAACATTATAAGCTTAAACAACGATGCTATTGTACAATTTCTAGACATCTATAAGGCTTTTGATACAATATTGTTGTGCGCAAATGTTAAAAAAAACTTGCTAACCGAAACGTTTGAATATACACGCTTCGATTCTTCTTTAAATACATATCGCACAGACAATTTACAATCACGCTAGAGATAATGCCATATTCCTCCTTTCTTGTCAAAGCTGGAGTTCCACAGAATTCAACATTTGGATCTATTTAATATAAAATTATATTTTACTTAACATAAAACGCAAAAAAACATTATAGAATTATCATTCATACGGATGATACCTCGATATTTCCTGCGGCCAGCTAAATGGGTAAGGCAAAATTGTAGCAAATATAAAAAATGTCATCAGCGCATCCAACAAAACACACCCTATCACTTCAGATCACCACATACAAATCATCCCACTTAAAATACGGTAAGAATGCATTACTCACAGACGACATACCACACCTGGGAGAAACAATTCCAATAAACTACAATAAATCTTCATGGAATATTTCTTTTAAATAAATAAATTCCCAAACAGAATATTACTGCTATTGCAACCAAAGCCACGCATTTAATAAACTTGATACCAAGACAAATAACGGTAACTGAGCTCCAGGTGATTCTTTCTATGACATATAAGAACTATTCCCAAATAAAAACCGTTATTTAGAAGCCCAAAATCAATGAACTATCTGATAAACTGGAGGGAATCTAAGATTGCTTTTAAAGGTGCACATTCGCCAATTAATCTTACTCAGAATATCACACTCAGGCTAACATTTAACAGCTATGGCTTAGAATAAGATAAATTCAAAACGCATTTCCGAATAAACTAAGATAGATGATTCCAAAATTTTGCCTACCAATCTTCACAACGTACTTCAACATATCTTTATATTGTCAAAACTCGTCGCATTATACAATCGGTTCCCAAACAACACAAAAATGAGGCAAATAATATCCAATCATTCATTCACGTTTAATAATAACACAATCTACTGACTTACATTAAATGTGTTTAATATATTTTAATATATATTATAATATATTTTAATATATTTTTCAATAGTTTGAAACTAATCGACGGATATCATGATATGCCATCAAAATTGCAACAGTAAGGAATAATAATAATTCAGATGAAACACAATGAAAGCTGCGTTAGTCAAAACGCAGATCAGGTAGTTAATTTGGACGTTTGAATCAGCCACTAGTCTCTCAAACAAATGTTGAGTGTAAAGGTATTATTTTCGTCGTTTTCAACTTTCTTTGTTTGAATTGATGTCTGAATTTTGGATAGCAAAGCAAAGTTTTTGCGTTTTTGAATTTCTTAACCTTGTGTTCGGAACTGCAACGGTTACAGAGGTGTGGCTCTTCGTGCATAAATTTCCATTGATCATACTATTGCAACATTGTAAATTGTAAAAATTTAACCTTTATACTGAATTTGTAGTTTCTTTGTTCTTTTGGAGTTCAGATGTTAGCCAAGGAAAACATGTACCATAGACGTTGTACTTTTTCAGAGTAAAAACAGAAATTCAAATTTATTTGTGGAATGAGAGACGAGAATGTAACATATTCTTCTGTTTTGCAAATTTTAACTCTTTGATTAGTATTACATTTTATATCAAAATGGATTCCAGTCTCAAATATAAGAGCGGTAAGGTTGTGCATGAGAATCATAGAGAAAGTAATCTATGCAGTGCAAATGTCCAATTTTAGGTATCAACCTCTATAGAGCATTCCATAAAAAATAGCTCTGGGGAGTATTATTAAATAAGACGAAAAGTGACCGGGAAATTGAGAGAGATGATAGCAGAACCCAACAGATTTTGCAAAATATTTTGAGCACGCCAGTACAAGGTCTAATGCAAAGTATGCCAATCTGGAACCCTATAACCAGAGCAATACACAAAGTAGAAAAGAGATGCTAAATTCTATTTAGACCACGGGATGCATGATTCAATCAACCCGTTTGTCAGCCTGCATGGATTTGCCAGAATAATTCAGATTTAATATGATTTCATTCAGAAATAGGATCATAGAAGAAGCTCCGTTCAATGTCATTGATACACGTTTGAACAAACTCCACAGGAGATACGAGCCTGAGAGCATAGCAAAAATGACTGGCGTATTACCTATGGAAATTATAGGTAGTCATATTCCATCAGAATTTTATTACAGGTTGTGCACTAAGACTTCCAAGCAGTAAGTTAAAAACACAATATTTGTGGCTGAATTCCCAACTAGATTAAGGGACAAATTAGAAATATTTTCGACAAAGTATCTAGAGTATCTATAGAAACACAAAGGTTTGAACAGGTGTATGCAGACAATAAGGACCGGAAATAAACGTTGTAATAACAGAATATTTTCTAAAATAACACAGCAATATATTATGAAACTCTTTATGTCATACACAACGAGATCCGTGGAATCCCTAACTCATTGGCCAGCTCCAAGAAAAGGATAAAGGTTTAGAAAAAGGCAGGTCACAATCTTATAGTCAGGATAGCCATATGAATTATGCATGTCGCGTTAATAATATAGCCAGCGCGAGAGATGGAAGCAGTGGACTAACTATTTCCACGAATATGAACGAAAATTTGGAGAGGTATTACGAGACTCGTAGAGCGAAACAGCTCTCTGGGAAAGGAAAAAAAACTGACGCTTGTAGGAACCTAAGCGGAAGTAACGTCAATAAGGTGTCAGGATGGTCCAAGTAATGGCATATTAAAATATTTGCGAAATTATTACACAGAAATGTCAATGATACAGGGTAGCACAAAACTAGAGAGCAAAGTAATGAGATTCCGCTTAAGTGTATATCTCGATCCGGTTGCCGAAGCGAAAAACAACAAACTTATCACTCTTGAGGAGTTAATTGAATTCAATTTTTTAATTGATGCAAGTACTGGAGTGAGTACAGTGCGGTCAAATATGGTGGAAATAGATCGCCCCACATTTTATAATCAGCTATAGACCGCGAATAGTCGTCCTACAGAATTCAAGAGATCCAAGCAATTTTTGGTAGCATTAGAGTAGAAGTTCGCCTTCAAGTGGAATTTACTGGTCACTAATATGAAGGCCAACATAGTTTATATGTATTTTGTAGTTCATTTTGATTGATGTGACGGTACTTGTGAATGATCAGCTATTATCGCAAGTTTACTGAAAAGTTCTATCAATACCGACCAATAAGATCCAGATAACTTTCAAGGAGCAAAGGAAATGTTGAGCAAAGCCACCACATTGGCATCTGTGGATTTAGCTGAACCGTTTGATTTAATCACAAATGCGTCCGATGTAAGAATAAGAGCCGTACTACAACAGAAAGAAGATTATACAGTTAAACCGATTGCGTTTTACAATTGAAAGCGGCAGAACCGTGAGAGTCGGTATGACTATTTTGGTCGAACTATATTTGGTATATGCTTTAGTGCTGCATTTTGAGCACTACTTAGATTGTCGTCACTTAAGGATATCATCGTACCAAAAACCGTAGGTAAGCGTAACTGGTAAAGACACCCGATAAATTTAAAAAAATACCCGCTGAAAGCGTTCTCGTAAAGTTAACTCACAGATAGCCAGACTTGTAGAGTTCGACTCTCACTCTCTCCTATTTTCGACAAGGATACCATGGTGGCAGAAGCGCCCTTTAGATACGATGAGGCAGATAATGAGCTGGTACGTCATACATCGTTCAATGGAATGGATAATTTCACAGGCAATTTGAGCCAGTTGTTAATAGCAGTGCAAATGATGGATCTCTTAGTGGTTGGATTTGCAAAGAAACCGGATTATGCCTGCAAGCTTGTAATAGATCAGGGGATAATGTGTTAAATCTTCAGGAACCAAACGAGAATGTGTATTTCGTTGGAATTACGAGTAAAGATAATTCAACCCCCACATGAGCTTTAGTGATGTCAAGATCTTCCAACCTATTTTCTTAAATCAAGCTGGCGCTGACTGAGAAAATAATGCTCTACTGAGCAACCAAATTAAGGGCAAACGTAAAGAGAAACTGATCCAGCGCAGTTGATGAAGTCTTCTTATCTATCTTATGAGCACTTGTGAGCAAATTAAAATGTCGTCTACGTACGCAGCGTTGTCTATTCGTTGACAGTAACAAATCCGGGATATGTCTCTCAAACACCGGTGACCGAATACCTGTAAGCGTCTAAAATCTTGGACTCTAAAGAACAAAGTATTACTAATTATAATTAAATGCTTGAAAGCGCGTCATTTAAGTAAGAGTGAAAAACTTAGGTTTTTCTATAAATGGCGAAGGTTAGAGAGTTACTCCAGCTTTCGCAACTACTATATTCACCTCGTCACATATATATCCCGAATTTCGATGTAGCTACCAAGATATGTAGACATGTCAAATATGTAAAAATCCACACCTTTTGGCCGCAGAGTTGAAGTGAGTGATTGGTCATCTTGTTGAAATATCTGACGTTTAGCAAGTGCTAATTTCATACCAAAGGATAGAAGCAAAACTGATAATCTATTCAAGAAAGCTAGGGGAAAATCTCGGTTGACGAATAATAATAAAATATCGGTGGCATAATAAAGCTCGATTAGTCTACGGCCCGAGAAAACTTCGACGCCTGCATCATGAGCGTATAGAATGTATTGTTCATAGCGGAAATTAAACAGCAAATGGAATTTAGACATCCTTGGTTAACGCCCCCTGCTAGTAGTAAAATTATATAATAATTCAGTGTAGACTAACGCAATCAAACGAAATCATATGTGTTTGTTTAGATAGCACTATAATATTTACAATAATTGTGAACAAACCACTTTTCAACGAAATATCGAATAGATAATTGCGATCCACTGATTCAAATGCACTCATGGAGTCTAGAAAGACAGCTATTGTGGGACGGCGGTATACATATCGCTCTTCACATGCAGGTGTAAAAAAAAGATTTTTTATTGTTCAGAACCCTATCAAGACGACAAATTATACCCACTTCTTATGTAATTGCTTATTGTTTTGCTAAATTTCAATGTTCTTGAACCGATTTCGCAAATAAGTTGGAGCAAACATCAACTGCTATCTGATGCGAACGTTTCTTCGATGTCTTCAGCCCTTCTGATCAATTATCCACTATTATTCTCTGCTTAAATTAGCATCTTACAGTTCTACTAATAATATTTCGAGCCGAACTCAAAGGAGATTGACGCATAGTTTCAAGAATCTTCACAGACTTTTCTGAGAGCTTCCAGTGTCACATGCAGTAACACCAGCATTGTGCATAGCGGATTTTATCTTCGTGCACAGTAAGTTCGAACATTTAACATCAAAACAGCTAACATCGATTTTAGAAAATCTTCATATATTTTGTTGGAAAGAAGGTTTTTCGGGTTTGCTAACATTTATATGAAGGCTACACTTATATATTGTTCAGGAAAATGTGAATTCAGATCTGCACCAAATAAGTTCGTGGTTAGAGTCACCAAATGCGTCTCAAAACGAACGAAATTTCTGGATGCAACCAAGACATCTAGAAATATGTTTACGTTGTCTATATGAATACACGGTGTTTCGGGGGCTAGCGGACGCCAAGTGGCGCAATTCCTTATACTACGCCTGAAGTATGTACTATTGAAGTGTAATTCATGATCCGTGCAGATATCCAACCATTGTTCACCATCATCGCCGCGCATTGAGCTTAAAGTTTATCTTCCACCTAACTGAAAATCGTGCTCTAATTGGTGACGGAGTAAAAATGGTCCATGCTGTAGTCTGCGTTGCAATCGATTGGATAATATACAGATACAACCAAAACGCGACGTTGATTAAGGTTTCCGGCAAGGCTTTTAGTAGACACCTTTATGCGTGCCGCATAATGTCGACTATTTTCGGGGAACCATTCTGTTAAGCTTCAACTTACGAACTAAGAACAATATCGACATTACATTGCCCGACAACTGCACATTCCGTGGAACCTGAAGTTCGAGGTCAATAACGCGTAGATAAGAATGGTGCACCTAATTCCTTAATACTCGTAAGATCCTGTATTCCAAATTCGGATAAGCAACATTAGTTCCGGAACTTCTCATCAAATTTATATCAATGTTCGTACATTAAATGCACTGACGTTAAAATTTAACCCAGATTAGTGAATAGTAGTTGATTTGAAATATTATACGACTTGGGCTCAGTGATTTGATGGACATCCATCACATTCAGAGCATCTACAAGAGTTTTGTTATTATAGTGATAAAAAGAAGAAATTAAAGAGAAAGAAGCAGGATTGGTAATGAACGCGATTGCAATAGACTGTTTTTGCTTGTCAACTCCAAAATACTCAATGGTTAAGGTGACCGTATTTATACTGCGGGGCGACCAATGCAGTATAAATTCATTACAGTACGTATTGTTTATAGTTATACATGGGCCGTAAAAGTAGAAAACCAGGTCACCTATTCCCAGTGTGGAGAGTTTGTATTTAAAGTTTCCCTTCTCTTAAATAGTCCTTCAACGAAGGCTGACGAGCACCATCTACCCAAGCGTCAGTAGCGAAAGGCTACTTCTTCAGCCAAAGCTGGCACTCCGCGTATGACACGCTTACTCCCATTTAATCACTACCTATATAATACAAAGTGCTCTTTCGTAGTTAAATCGAATTCGAGGTTTCACATTAAACGAGTTGATGACTGTATACTACTAGACTCCGTAGATTTCATGCTACTATTACCGAGCTAACTAGTGCCCCCCGGTCATCAGGTCGGAGATTTCAATGACTACCAGCAGAAACAGCTAAAGTCAATTACAATCCAATTGGATAGCATAGAACCGGTTCGTCTGTCAGAATGAGGCCAATGTGTGCATCATACTTCTTGGTTTGAAAATATGCAATATATGACAAGTTCAGTTGCGTTCACGCTGCAGATTTCTAGTAGCACCATCTTAACTTTATTTTCTTCATTGGACAGATTTAACTGCGAGATTTGGTCGTGATTATGTTGAATAAAATGAAACCACAAGAAAACTGTATTTCTGATGTCGCTTCGCATTCAATCTGACTTGACCATAGTGGTTCAGTGTGGTCTAGGTTGCTTCATCTCTATTTTACGTAAAATAACTATCTCCATATGAACTATATCCTCCCATTCATATGCCACTCTCACGTACTAGTCCGTTGCTTAAACTATTATTTTTATAAACTATTTTTATATTTGTTTCTATTCTCAAGGTTATGTGGCAGTAACGCATCAGTTACTAACAGTTATAGCATTGCTGTCTATGATAACGATAATGAGTTTGGACACACTTAATTTAGGTTTATGAGCAGGTAGATAGTAGAAAGATGTGCAGGGTCAATCGTAGGCACCAATATACGGCTTTTGACAGAGCATGTGCGAAGAGATAAACATGTTAGATTTTTGGTATATCAAGACCTAGGTAAAGAATTTGAAGATATGTGCCGACCAGTTTATGCATTTTAACATTGAAATAGTATAAATGCCGGACGTCAATAGTAAAATTTACTTACAATGGTTGATAAGTTTAGTTGGCGATTCGACGTGTCGATCCTTACAGATGTGACTGCTCAGAAAGTCATATTCATGGTCAAGCGTAATTTGGTGACACGTTATAACGTACCGATAAGGATCACCAGTCACCCGAGCAAACGGCATGATGGAAGGCTACATCGGCTGCATTGAAGTGTGATAGTGGAAAATTTGGACGCAAGGTTTTCCCATTTTAATACTTGCAATGCGTAATATAGTTAAACTTGTGTGTGGATTGCTACTAAGACAGCCTACAGATATCCTTATAAAAAAAACAAATATATGAAGATTTTCCATCTAATCGTGTAGATTGAATCGTAGGCGAGCTTATAGACAAACTTTCTTATCTAACGCCTACGAAAACAAGATGCTTAAAGTCGAAATGCTACATAACTTCCAATTTGAAACTGGCATCGCATGTATACATTGCTAACCAGAATTGGAAAAAATAATTCACTTCATTCTACAAGAAACCTGTTAATGTCAAACGAAGGACTTCATTAAAGTAAATGGCATATAAAATTGGATCTTTGGACCTTCAATTTTCATCACTAGGGCACGACAGAAAACAAACTAACGAGAATCAAACCGCATTGCATAAATATGGAAAGCAAAATAAGATATGCGGCTCTCATCTCTAGTAGTCTTGCATACATTGTACGCGACTGGAAAAAGGTTAACTTTTTGCAGTTTTCGCCACATTTACATATAGGTATTTCAACTAAACAATCAATGATTCAGATAGTAGTGGTAAAAATTCTGTAAAAAAAGTTTGCAAGTACGAAATAATCAACAATCCCACTGTACTTAACCATTCGTCGAAAAATATAGCAAAAATTTAATGTTCGTGATGGAATAAAAATTGTTTCCAGTCAAGTATAATGTATGTGAGACTACAAAGGGTGCGATACGCATATCTAATTTTACTTTTCATATATATATATTGATTGTGGTATAATCCCCGTTATTCCGTTTGCCGTCGTGCTATGATGATTATCATGGAAGATGAAAACACGTCAGTACATGTGATTGACGGCAGTATTGCTATGCTGCTCGACGACTGGTTAAACACAATTTGATTGGTGTTACTTCAAGCTAGCAAACTTTATTTAAAAATCTGTTATCACCCACCGAGCGACCAATGAATGTTTAATTGTGATGTTAATTTCTAACCTGCGCAATCATCGATTGTTTAATTGGGTTGCGTATATATATATATATATATATATATATATATATATATATATATATATATGGCGAAAGCTGCAAAAAGTTAATGGACGTGAGGGCAAAGACATTTTGCAGCCTACTTTTCCAATCAAGTACAATGTATGCGAGACTACAAGAGGTGAAAAACTGTTTGTTGCGAAGAACTAATATATATGCAAATATGTATTAGGTGTTGCGAACCTATTAAAAAATTAGTTCAGTTGTGACCAGAAGGATAAACCAAAGACAGCATGAACGGAATGTAAAATCCCATGCACATTCGTTTCGTGCATACTGGCGAATCATCGGTAGTAGTCGGTATTACGCCCTTTAACCACTATATATTTGGGCGATGAATGTAAGATAATAGGACGGTACAATCTACTTGACGAATGTGTAAACCTATAGTACTAAAGTTAACATCATATAAAGTCTCGAAAATGCGACTTCCACGCTAACTCACTCTATATAATATATATACACCGAGTCTGTAAAGGATACTAACGCTATGGCTATTGTGTTAGTAACCGATACTAACATTGTAGTACCGAAAAGGTACATGGTACTAACACTATGGTTGCCGAGTCGTTACTTGGTACCAACATGATGGATATAAATGTATGCTATAGTTCGCCGAAATTTATAATTCCGACTATTTCTGCACACATGTTACTTCAGTAAATCCATGCACTCTGGCCTTGATCGATATCACTTATCACATATCGCGGTAAGCATGACATCATTGAATTCAATATATAACAGTTAAATACTGTTTGTAGTGCAGAACTAATATATATGCAAGTATGTATTAGGTGTTGCGGAGCCTGTATTGCGCCCTTTAACCACGATATATTTGGGTGCGGAATGTGGGATTTATACTGACAAATTTTTGTACATAATGGTCAGATGTTTATTTCACGATCGCAATTTTGATTAAAACAAATGTTTGCATTGGAAATGTCGGCTGCACAATTTCTATGCAGTCACGAACATAAACTGTTTGTAGCTTTCGCCACATATTATATATAGGCAATACAATTTAACAATAATTGCTTACCAGTCAAGTTCAGTGTATGCGAGACTGCTAGAGGTGAGAGCCGCATATCTAAATTTGATTTCCATATATATTTAATGCGGTTTGATCCTCGATAGTCAGTTTGCCGTCGTACTCTGATGATGATCAAAGAAGGTCGATACGCGTCAGTGCGTTGCGGCTGGCGGTAGTTTTGTTATGTTGTTCGACGACTGGTTAAATACAATGGGGTTGGTGTTAACTTCAAGCTCGCAAACTTGATTTAAATAATTGTTACCACCACCCGCGCAATCAATTATTGTTAAAGTTAAATACTGTTTGTTGCGCAGAACTAATATATATGCAAGTATGTATTAGGCGTTGCGAACCTAGTAAAAAATTAGTTCAGTTGTGACCAGAAGGATAAACCAAAGACAGCTTGAACGGTAAGGGTGATGGCTGCATATCTTACTTTACTTTTTCCATGTATGGGTTGCGGTTTGATTCTCGTTAGTCAGTTTGCCGTCGTGCTCTGATGATGATCATGGAAGGTCGAAACGCGTCAGTACGTGTTACTGACGGTAGTTTTGCTATACTATTTGACTACTGGTTTTAAATGCAATGGGATTGGTGTTTACTTCAAGCTCGCATAGTTCAAAATACTAATCAAAAGTAGGATTATGTTTGAGTGGGAGAGTCAATGACTAGGTATTTTTTATCAAAAGTGACAGTGTTGGGATTGGTAAAAGATGAGAAAAATCAGTACCACCAGTAGATTTTAGCCGTGCGCTATGTAGATAAAAAATGTTAGCCGTGACTATGATAAAATAGACTAGGATGAATTATTAAATTGTGACAATTTCTCGGTTCTCAGCAGAATTCAGAACCTCAGTTTCGTGCAACGATCTAGGCGATAAAATGCAATGAAGAAACGAGACAGCAAACAGCAAAAATAACTTCTACGCATTCTGCTGAGGATCCGTTTAAAAGAAGGTAAAATAGAAGTAATTACCGGTAAATGTGAAAGGATTAACTAACAAGTCATTGTACGTGAATGGCGCGAAGTGGGCACTACATAATGTTCAATCGTGACTAGTGCAGCGTTAAAGTATGCAAAATAACGACCATGTGTGGAATAATCAGGTTACTCTTTCAGTCTGTTTTAGCTCCGAAGAATTCCTTAAAGAAGCGCACATTAATTGCCTTCTTAATCTCATATATTAGTGCACTTATCTTCGCGGGTAGTGCGATAAAAACACTGGTGGCCTGGGAAACAAGGAAGACTAGTAAACATATTGTGGGTATGATTTGACTGAACTAAGGAGCTGTAATTATACGTGACATATGAGTGACCAGAGTGAGAGAAATTCGACAACGAAGGCTGTGCTCATGTGACGACTAAACCATAGCACAAGAGGTTTGAAAGGACGAGGCACTCTTGATAGTTCTGAAAAAGAAGAAAACACGTTTCAGAAAGCGCGAGACTCTCTGCTCTAGAATATGAGAGGCAGGGCATAGGCTTTAAATAGAATAAATCTTAGGATATGGGCCTGATTTAAAACATACTAAACGTGCTCATTTCACGAGTCTAGATGTTACTTGGTTAAGATGCAGTGAGAAGTCCAGTTACGTAGAAAAATGGATGTCTAAGTGTTTGACAGAATCGGTGATATCTATATCTATTTATGGGTTAAAATGCATAAATTTATTGAGAGAATCAGGAACAAGCTTCATTAAGTGAATTTTAATCAGGTGGCGTGTAAGACCAATCTCTTAGTTTGTCATGAGCTGAATAAAATCATCAATATTTCGCACTGGGTAAGCGCGAGCTTGTGACAAATTGTTTAGTATTGAAATCAGAGCCAGATTATTGCGCGCCTTAAAAAGTGGGCTTAGCTCGCTTGAAGTCTGCACGCTTTAGAGTTAAGTGGAAAGGTAATCTGTCATGGACCCTGGAGAAACAGATTGATATGATTTCGCGATCATAATTTTACTCAGTATCATTAGACTTAATGCATCCCAGTTAATACAAATTCTGGTCGTTTTAAAAAAATTAGGACTCCGAGGGTTTCATCTACAACTGAAAGATTCGGAGGCCTGCAAACTACAAAGAAAGGTAGATTTTGATCTAATATCTTCAGCTCGGGCACGAGAGAACTGGACATATGCAACTTATATGCAACCAAGATCAACAGCCCCCACATTTTGAATAAAGTAATAACCATTAATAAAGAAGCGATGACCACTATGTACGATGGTGGATATTCAAATTTCAACCGACAAGCACGTTTGGCTCTTTCGGAGAAATAAATATTTGTAGTTTCTTGATTTTCTTAGAGAGAGACCTGCAGTTAATGAGAATTACTGAAATTGAATCAGATGAGAAATGATTAGGTTGTTGAGACTAAGCGTGTGGGGGAATTTACAAAGGCGACCAGAGACCGGGCGTGGACCGACGATGGTGATGGATCTGTTGTTGATGAGTGATTGATTACCTTCAATCCATTAATAACGCAACTCTAGTCGGGGGATTGAAATGAACTTTATGAAAATTGAACAAGAGATGCTGGTTTCGAATCGCCGAGCAAAGTTATGCAGATTGAGGGTCAGTGGCGTTATAAGATGAAAACAATGCTGTCGAGATGTTTCTGCTACCGGAAGGGGCGCCGGCAATTTTATAGCAAAGAACAGCTACAGAGGGTGGGTTTGGCGCCCTAATAAACACTGGGCTGCTACATTTTGTCGCAGTGGGTCATAATGTAGATACCTTGGTAAAGGTGATTTACAAGCCGTTATAGCAGTCAAAACATTTGGTGGGAATGGTAAGTTGTGTGCACCACAGGGCTCGGGAGTACGTTCTTCGTCTGAAATCTTTGATGCACAACATTGAGACAGCAGAAGCTGGCCGAGCACAACCAGCGGACTGCTAAAACCGAAAATCCAAACAATTGCTGTTGAAGTTCAAAGTGACTGCTCCGCATTCGACAGCTTTTCGAATAGGACTGAAATATCAAACGATGATTCCAGCTTTAGACTCATAGCGATGGAAACAAGACACTTGAGAGATAAACGTTAACAGGCAATGAAAATAATTGCATAGATTGAAGCTGAGGTTAGAGTTAAACGAAATAATGTGAAAAGTAAACAAAAGTGAATATAAAAAGCTGAAAATAAACTGAAAGAAATGAAAAACACTCCCGAATCAAAAGTCTAATTTTATAATAAGAGCATATTGTGATCGATTAGATTGCTATTTCCTAGTACTTAGTCAAATAAATATAATTTTGTTTATCAATGAGGCTAACATTAAATTAAAGTATACAAATTGAATCACTGAAAGAGTCGCAGGTTTGAGCCTGATGGATTTTGACTCATTAGAATCCAGCTTCTATATTTATCAGTATAGACCAAGCTCGAACAAAGGCACAATGATTGATAAGAGCTTAGAATATATTGCGCTCTCAACACGGCCACATTGTTATTTTTACTTATAATTGATCGAGAGTCATTTTTGGTTAACTTTCACACAATCCTGCTTTTGATTTTTATCTCTACCTTTAAAATTATCAAGTCAAATGGCCGCTGTTGTCAAATACAATGTTATTTATGAAACGTTTGCGTTTTAAAAATAAAACAGCACTACCGACGCTAACAGAATAATTATTGGCTATACAATTAGTTAGCATAATGTTTTCTCAGCTTTCTTCTGTTGTGATACGATAAATCACATTTTGTTCACTCGAAGAAGCTTGAATAAGAAGAGACATAATTATATTCATTGTACCCTTCCTGTGTGAAAAAACAAAAAGAAATTTAATCAGATATAAGAAACATTTCTTTCGCATTGTCATCTCTTATATCTAATAATGAATATATTTTTATATATAAATTGGAAAGCAAAACAAGATACAAATAAGTGAAAATAGAGAGAGTGTGAAAAATTGAAACCAATCAAATCGCGTGCGTCACATCCAGTTCAAGCTCAATGCCTGTACGTGCTTCTTCTGCTTACATAAATCCGGCTGTAATTTGTTTATCCATAAGGCTTCGTATGTAGCTAGCTCCCTTTTGTTTTGCATTTGGTAATTACTATGAATGCTACGTCTGGAGACCATGTGTGCGATGTTTCGATGATGTGTTGCGCAATAGCAGAAGTGTATTTACCATTTGATTTAAGTTGCAATATTCTCTCATTCAATTAATTAACCGTCTGGTCAATCGGCCTACGTAAGTTGATCGACAACTTGCGCGTGTATATTGGTAAATAATATATGATATCGACATTAACGGCTGTTTCTCTTTGATTGCTGGCAAAGGCAAGTGTGTTACCTTAGATAACACTCGTGGTTTAGCTGCATTAAAAGTGCGTGTTAATGCTGCTTCAACTTTCTTTTGTGCCATTCGGGAAACTGCATCCCCCTTAAATGGGATGTTTAGGTAGACACTTTTCTTTTCTGGCCCATAATACGTCTGTTTCTGTTTAATTCCCCTTTTAGTAATTGATTCAATTAATAGTCTGGGATAGCCAATAGACATTAAATCGTTAATTGCTTTATTTTATTCATTTTATTTACAAACTTGACTAACCAACCTGTCAATTCTTGAAAATCAACCACGAAATGTTCTTAATTTATATTGAAATGGCACAAAACTTCTGTAATGCAAATACTGTGCAGACCATGTTGGTTTATGGTAAATTGTTCGGTTTAATTTCCCATTAATTTCTTTCTTTAAAAGTAAATCTAGGAAAGGCAGACAGTCATCTTTCTCGTGCTCTGACGTAAAGCCGATATTCTTATGTGCTTTGTTAATTATATAATAATAATAATTATAATACATATATTTAGCATCAATGGCCAAATGGCCCGACCATTGAAATAACAAATCAAGGGTAGGATATATGGAGGTGAATGGAATTGTGACTAGCAAAGTAATTGATAGCAGGGGGAGGAGTTGATGAAGGGAAAAGTTATCACTAACATCAAGATAGTTCAATCTGGTGGAAGAAACATAAAAACAAAGTTCCATTTGACCAGACAAGATCAATAGACCACGAAGTGTCAGAGCATCCAAGCGGGGAAGGTTGGGTCCGGACAGATGAGTTCAAGTGTAAGATCGAAAATGATGGCGAACTGGAAGCAGACGTCGACCGATGGAATCCTTCATAGTGGAGATTGAGTTGATGGAGCATAGCATAGACCTGGATGGAATCTACTAGATTGAAGCGAGTGACTCTTGCAGGGGTCGCTGGCGTCCGTAGAACAAGGTTGTGATTGAAGGAAGACGAGGGGGAGTCGATGTCCGAAGAAAACACGCAAAGCTTCCAAATAACGCAACTTCTCCCCCAAGTTCGTCCGCCAGGTCACGACAAGTTATTTTTGTGACGGATTTTATGGTCCAGAAACCGAATAAACTTAAGGCGCCTAAGGCCAAACGGGATTTCGACCCAGCCCCATCAACTTCAACTCCCTCTACCGAAACCATCATTGACCTCACCCAGGACTGTTGCGTCTCAGCCCCTGATCCGTCTCTGTCCCTGCTCACCCCATCAACGCAGCTTCAGAACGCCCTCTCGAGCCCAGATATCTCGTCTCTCTTTTGCTTTCAAACCCCCCAATTACCTCACCCACCCGACAAACGCGGGTCAAAAGAGATCCACATCGACGCTGACCACTCCATCCTCGTAAACGAGCGGTCAGTCACTTACGCCAAAAATCAATCAACTACGAGCTTTTCAATCCTCTAACGAGATAGGCATGCTATATTGTTGAAACTTGGTTGTCCCCTTCCATCCATTGTGATGACCTTTGCCTCATTCACGGTTACACGTTCCTTCGTAGCGACAGAACTGTTGGTCGTGGGGGCGGGCTAGGTGCCTATGTCCGATCCCTTCTCATGCCCAAACGTTTGTCGACATCGAACTCTCAAGGATTGGAATTTTTCTCGTTTCAGCTACAAATCCATAACCAAAGCATATCTACCCGTGTTGTCTACAGACCACCTGATCTCTCAATCATGGACGACACTCGCGGAGCCCAACTTCTATCTACTTTTTTCTCTTTGCTCTCCGATCGGTATGTCGTTGTGGGTGACCTCAACCACCCCATGGTGAACTGGCATAATCTAGCTTCCGAAAGTCACCCATTGCTTCGACTCTTCGCGGACAACCTGTTAAACCACTTCGTGCATTTTCCTACCCAAGGGAACAACTAACTGGACTGTGTCCTCTCCAACAAAGAGGTGACTGATATTCATTCTCGGGAGATCTTCCCCAATCTTCATCACTGTCAGGTATCTTTCCATATTCCTCTCTTATCCTTTACCCCTAGAGAAGACACCCAATCATTCAGGCGATTCACCAACTGGGAAGAGTTCCGCCGACTCTGTGACGCCGTTAACTTGAGGGACCTCTTTCTCCCAAACAATCTCTCAACATGCTTTTCCGAAGTCCATAACATCCCATCCTCCCACTTTAACTCCGCCACCTCTATTCAACACAAACACGCGACGAATAAGTTGAACACTCTGTTTAAGGCACGCAACAACTTTGCACGCAACTCTCGACTACGCAAATTGTCACTTGCTCGTGCCCTCGCACTGCAACGTATCGATTGGCACATTAAAAAGGTTATCAACAAACAAGCGCTCCCCATCGAAAGACGCATCCGCTCAGCTCCTAACCCCCGGGCAAAGTTCGCTATCATCAAACACCAATTTCTGCAAAAGCCCAAAACCTGCTTCGCCAACGACTATCTGACTTACCTCCTCGACTCCTTTTCCACTCCCACTCCGCCTGTTGAGATGTTAGACAACGGAGACACCGAGAACATACGCTGGTTTTACGTTTCACCAGCTTCCGTCGCCCAAGCAATTAAAAACATTAAATTTAAACACCAATTTGATCAATATGGTGTCTTGGTCAGCATGATTGCACTTCTTGGCTAGAAAGTCTTCTTTCTGATTGCCGATTTTATTAACCATTGTCTCGATACCACCTATCTTCCCCGGACTGGCTTAATTCGACAATCTCTCCTATCCCTAAAAATGGCACTTAGTCGATCACCTCATTTAAGATCTTCGCCCCATTACTATCGTCTCTCCTTTCACCAAAATCTTCGACAGGGTCTTATACAACCTAATCTGCCCCTTTATTAAGTCTCAGGAAAACTTTTATCTCCTCGATGATCAACATGTTTTTTTGAATGGCCGCTCCTCTTCCACCAACTTAGTTAGTGTTCTCAATCATTGCTACTTCTCCTTCTCTAAAGATCTTGAGTGCACTCTCCTCTTCCTGGATATATCCAAGGCTATTGACTCGCTGTCATTTTCAGAAATCGAATCCGCCTTACTGAGAAGCGGTATTTGCGGAAACGTTCTCAATCTTATCAGTTTCTATCTCCGAAACCGATGTGCGGCAGTAAAAGTCGGCAGTAGTCACTCGAGCCAGCTCTTATCCGATCCGGTGTTCTACAGGGCTCCGTACTTGGTCCTATTCTCTTCAACTTTACGCTCGCGCAAATACAGATTGAAGACAACATTTTCAAGCTGTTCAAATATGCGGATGACATGGTTATCGTATTCAGTAACCCCACAGCATCCAACCCATCCTTAGCCCTTATATCAGACCTCATATCCTCGCTCCACTCGCAGCTCAGCAGAATCGGTCTCAAAATAAATCCCACCAAGACTTGTCTAATGAAACTCTCCTCTGATCCATTCTGCTCTATCTCGGTTGCAAATTATCCCCTCGGCATAGAAATAATAGATTTGGCCAAACACCTTGGTATTCATTTTTCAAAATCCCTAGACTTCTCCCCACACTTTACGCACACTACTTCCAAACTCTTCAAATGGGCCCCTCTGATCTGTTTTAAGACTAACAACCACATTCTTCAACTTACGCTATTCATGGTCTACGTTCTGCCCCTCATTTCATACGCCAGCGAATTCTACTGTCCCCTCAGTTTTGCCTCCTCGTATACTATCGAACAGATATCCTCCAGATTTCTAAAGCGAGTTTTCCCGCAATGCCAAAATTATCGGGAACGCCTACTCCTGGCAAATCTTCTACCGCTTTGGTTTACCCGTTACCTTCGAGTCATTTCTTTTATCCAAAAGATCACAACTTGCCTACCACTCACCAACTTTGCACACCCAAGTCACCACTACGCCACACGTTCTAGCTACTCTTCTATCCAAACTAAACATACCCCAGCCATATTTGAAAAAAAAATCTATCTCTTCTCTAAAGCCACTAGTGTCTTCAACGCTCTTCCCACGGATATAAAGCTCCTACCCCAGCGCGAATTTAAAAAGGCAGCCTATCAGTACTTCTTCAACAACATTCTTTGTGATGAGACCGATTGGAAACGAAACTAGTTCCTTCTCAATCCATAACATTTCCTTCACTCAAGGCTATTCTCTTTACTGACTTCGGATGGCGAAATCCCTCAGGCAGTCATATAATTTTTTACTTTACCCCTCTGGTTTTAATCTTTCATTCTTGACTCACTGATATCACTTCTCAGCCCATTCTTGACCCCATCATATCCACATTGTGGACACTTAACTACGTTTTGCTCATCCAATCCTTTTCTTTGTTGTTTCAGCGGAAGACCGGGAACTCAACAGCCCTACTGATCCACCAACGGTTTTCTTCGGACATCGACTCCCCCTCGTTTTCCTTCAATCACAACCTCGTTCTACGGACGCCAGCGACCCCTGCAAGACTCACTCGCTTCAATCTAGTAGATTCCATCCAGGTCTATGCTATGCTTCATCAACTCAATCTCCACGACAAAGGACTCCATCGGTCGACGTCTGCTTCCGGTCCGCCATCATTTTCGATATCACACTTGAACTCATCTGTCCGGACCCAAGCTTCCCCGCTTGGATGCTCTGACACTTCATGGACTATCTCCAATTGATCTTGTCTAGTCAAATGGAATTAAATTACCTGATCTGCGTTTTGACTAACGCAGCTTTTATTGTTCCAGTAATTTTCTTTTTGTAAAATGGAACTTCCTTTTTATTATTTTCACCAGATTGAAATATCTTGATGTAAATTATAAATTTTCCCTTCATCAACTCCTCTTCCTGCTATTAAGTACTTTGCTAGTCACAATTCCATTCACCTCCACATATCCTAGCCTTGATTTGTTATTTCAATGGTCGGGCCATTTGGCTTTTGATGCCAAATAAATGTATTATTATTATTATTATTATTATTATTATTATTATTATTATTATTATTATTATTATTATTATTATTATTATTATTATTATTAACAAAGCACATAAGAATATCGGCTTTACGTCAGAGCACGAGAAAGATGACTGTCTGCCTTTCCTAGATTTACTTTTAAAGAAAGAAATTAATGGGAAATTAAACCGAACAATTTACCATAAACCAACATGGTCTGCAAAGTATTTGCATTACAGAAGTTTTGTGCCATTTCAATATAAATTAAGAACATTTCGTGGTTGATTTTCAAGAATTGACAGGTTGGTTAGTCAAGTTTGTAAATAAAATGAATAAAATAAAGCAATTAACGATTTAATGTCTATTGGCTATCCCAGACTATTAATTGAATCAATTACTAAAAGGGGAATTAAACAGAAACAGACGTATTATGGGCCAGAAAAGAAAAGTGTCTACCTAAACATCCCATTTAAGGGGGATGCAGTTTCCCGAATGGCACAAAAGAAAGTTGAAGCAGCATTAACACGCACTTTTAATGCAGCTAAACCACGAGTGTTATCTAAGGTAACACACTTGCCTTTGCCAGCAATCAAAGAGAAACAGACGTTAATGTCGATATAAAATATTATTTACCAATATACACGCGCAAGTTGTCGATCAACTTACGTAGGCCGATTGACCAGACGGTTAATTACTTGAATGAGAATACACTGCAACTTAAATCAAATGGTAAATACACTTCTGCTATTGCGCAACACATCATCGAAACATCGCACACATGGTCTCCAGACGTAGCATTCATAGTAATTACCAAATGCAAATCAAAAGGGAGCTAGCTACATACGAAGCCTTATGGATAAACAAATTACAGCGGGATTTATGTAAGCAGAAGAAGCACGTACAAGCATTGTGCTTGAACTGGATGTGACGCACGCGATTTGATTGGTTTCAATTTTTCACACTCTCTCTATGTTTACTTATTTGTATCTTGTTTTGCTTTCCAATTTATATATAAAGATATGTTCATTAGTAAATCTTAGAGTTGACAATGCGAAAGAAATGTTTCTTATATCTGATTAAATTTCTTTTTTTTGCACACAGGAAGGGTACAATTAATTTTATTATGTCTCTTCTTATTCAAGCTTCTTAGAGTGGACAAAATGTGATATACCGTATCACAGCAGAAGAACGCTGAGAAACCATTATGCTAACTAATGGTATAGCCAATAATCATCCAGTTAGCGTAGGTAGTGCTGTTTAATTTTTAAATCTGAAATGTTTCATAAATAAATTTGTATTTGACAACAGCGGCTATTTGACTTGATAATTTTAAAGGTAGAGATAAAAATCAAAAGCAGGATTGTGTGAAAGTTAACCAAAAATGACTCTCGATCAATTATAAGTAAAAATAACAATGTGGCCGTGTTAAGAGCGCAATATATTCTAAGCCCTTATCAATCATTGTGCCTTTGTTCGAGCTTTATCTTTACTGATAAATATAGAAGCTGGATTCTAATGAGTCCAAATCCATCAGGCACGTGAGCGACTAAAAAAGTATTATGTCGTCTATATATACTCTCGCAAATGGACAAATCTGAAGGATTTCTTCAGCCAAACGCTGGAATGTCTGACTGGCATTTTTCAAACCAAAAGGCATTCGAAGAAATTCATGCGATCTCCATTGACCTGGTTCAGGTTTGGGAACTACCACTATTGGGGAAGCAAAATTGGAATTTGACTTTCTATATCAGCATATAATTATGTGTCTTCTTATTCAAGCTTTTTCGTGTTAAAAAATGATATATATATGTTATCACAACAGTAGAAGGCTGAGAAACCATTATACTAACTAATAGAATAGCCAATAGTCATCCAGTTAGCGTAGGTAGTGCTGTTTTATTTTTAAAACGCAAACGTTTCATAAATAAATTTGTATTTGACAGCAGCGGCCATTTGACTTGATAATTTTAAAGGTAGAGATAAATTCAAAAGCAGGATTGTGTGAAAGTTAACCAAAAATGACTCTCGATCAATTATAAGTAAAAATAACAATGTGGCCGTTTTGACAGCGCAATATATTCTAAGCCCTTATCAATCATTGTGCCTTTGTTCGAGCTTGGTCTATACTGATAAATATTGAAGCTGGGTTCTAATGAGTCAGAATTCATCAGGCTCAAACCTGCGGCTCTTTCAGTGATTCCATTTGTATACTTGAATTTAATGTTAGCCTCATTGATAAACAAAATTATATTTATTTGACTAAGTACTAGGAAATAGCAGTCTAATCGATCACAATATGCTCTAATTATAAAATTAACATGTTTTGGTAAAATTATATGATATAGAACATCAAAATTATACATGTTGAAAAGATTTAAAAATGGCAAAATAGTCGACTACGACGTCGAGACGTAGCAAAGTAGGCCAAGTAAATACAGTGGATACGTAATGAGGGTTGGTTGAGAGGCATCCCTTCAAAGCGTAGGGGACTTAACAGATCAAGGGCAGACATAGGAGTATTCGCGAGACCACCATCAATGATAGAGCGTCTTCTCTTGTAGTTGGTCTAGCCAGAGTTTTTACTTTACTAATAGGGAAATTAGGAAACGACTGCTAAGTCTTTTGTATGTTGTTTGAACAAAAGCTTACATTTTATTCACATAAATATTATTTCTTTGTTGAATGTCTTCACTCAGCTGAGCAAACATACCTGAAGCCAGCCCATCCTTAGAATATGGTGAATGCAGAGACAAGATAAATAAATTGCGCTTGTTATAGTCGCATGGGGCAACCTCTTATGCGTCTCTATTAAGGATATTATTTGTTTGACGTAATAATTGCGGCCGTGAAGTGAAAGCGTAAAATCGCCCGGTAGGACCGCTAAAAGTTTGGATAATTCAGCCACTTATTGTTAGATTTCAAAATAGCTGCTTGATCCAATCACCAGCTTTTGGGTTGGGTTTGAAGTGTAAACTGACAATTGCGGCTTTAGCTTCATAGCGATAGAAATCAGAAATGTGGTATTCTAGGGTCACACGACCTTAACTGAGAGCATAATGTATAGTAAGATAAACATAATGTAGATATGTGTAACCCAAATAGTGAAAATATTTCTTTTGATTGGGCGAAGATTGAAGTTAAAGGAAATGACGTGAAAGTACACGAAGAAATATACAGATTTGAAAACCTATTAAAAATTAAATGATAGGGAAGAAACCGTTTTCCGAATCAAAATTCTAAAATTTGCGCATAGGTGAACCACACAGGTTTTCATGACTTATATTTCGAGGTGTTCTTTTAATCACCCAAAATGTACAGTAACACACTCGTTCAAACAATGTATAAACACCTTTGCAAATTCTAATCAAATGTTCAAATTGTGCGTAACATGCTGTCTTAGCAGAAAATTATATTTAATCTTATTCTTGAATAATCTCCTACTGGATAATATTATACAAGTTTTATGAACCAATCTCTCGACGTAGAAGTGTTTCATTGTGGATGTTGCTTCGAACGTGAGTGGGGCGATTTGTTTCGAAATGTGCCCATGGTCAACTACTGTTTCTTGAATATCTGCGTACAAGTAACTAATGACAAAGGAGTAATATAAGTTTAGATCAACGATATTTACGGTTCAATATTAAAATAGTAATTGGAAATATGCTTATGCTTTGTCTGACTAAATGCTAAGTTGTGTATTTCTTGGTACAAAAAGCAACGCTTCAAAGCATCGATGTTTGTGTCTTGATCAGAAATATATTTGTTTTGCACTGAACTAACACAATTAATTTTCATGCACTAAAATGAATTACCTCGGTTTAGATGGAACACAATGAAGCTTTACTTAGTTGAAACCGTGATTTTTAGGTTTGTGGAGCGCAACATCCAATGTGGTTTCTACTACGCGGACTTTTAGACTTTTGATTCGGGAGTGTTTTTCATTTCTTTCAGTTTATTTTCAGCTTTTTATATTCACTTTTGTTTACTTTTCACATTATTTCGTTTAACTCTAACCTCAGCTTCAATCTATGCAATTATTTTCATTACCTGTTAACGTTTATCTCTCAAGTGTCTTGTTTCCATCGCTATGAGTCTAAAGCTGGAATCATCGTTTGATATTTCAGTCCTATTCGAACTCCAACAGCAAGTGTTTGGATTTTCGGTTTTAGCAGTCCTATATGGGGAACTTTCTGCTTCCAATTTACTACCACGCCTATTGCGCCAACCTGACAAAATTTCTTTATCGAGTGGTGAGAGGTTTCTGTACGTATGGAATTTATTTATTATATCTCTGCACTAGCCATCTTAGGATAAGCTGGCTTTGGACATGATCGGACTGATTGGTAAAATTTTTCATCACCTAGACTTTTCAATCAATAAGTGGCCTGATTTTGATCTACCAACGCACACAAGACTGTGCAAGGAGGATGTGTAAATTATTAAATTTATCTTACTTTGTCTTTTCAAATAGATCAAACTGAGGCGTGGCAACACCTTGTTGCATATGATAATTGATAAAGCTGTAATCATTCAATTTTCTGTCCTTACTTACTTTATTACTAAAGTTACATTATCTGGCAGGACAAATTCTAAATTGTTCTACCGTTGGGAGTAATCTTTTGGATGTTCCATTTCCTGCCCCTGTTTTGCTAAGTCCCTCACCCTTTGAATGGCCCCTTTCCGTAACCAACTGTCATTAAAGGTCCGCTGGTTGTGCTCGGCCAGCTTCTGCTGTCTCAAAGTTATGGATCAAAGATTTCAGGCGAGGAACTTACGCCAGAGCCCTGTGATGCACACAACTTACCATTCCCACCAAATGTTCTGACTGCTATAACGGCTTGTAAATCACCTTTACCAAGGTATCTACATTATGACCCACTGCGACAAAATGTAGCAGCCCAGTGTTTAATAGGGCGCCAGACCCATCATCTGTAGCTGTTCTTTGCTATAACATTTCCGCCGCCCCTTCCGATAGCAGAAACATCTCGACAGCGTTGTTTTCATCTTATAACACCACTGACCCTCAATCTGCAATCAATCACTCATCAACAACAGATCCATCACCATCGTCGGTCCACGCTCGGTCTCTGGTCGCCTTTGTAAATCCCCCCACACGCTTAGTCCCACCAACCTAATCATTTCTCATCTGATTCAATTTCAGTAATTCTCATTAACTGCAGGTCTCTCTCTAAGAAAATCAAGAAACTTCAAATATTTATTTCTCCGAAAGAGCCAAACGTGCTTGTCGGTTGAAATTTGAATATCCACCATCGTACATAGTGGTCATCGCTTCCTTATTATTGGTTATTACTTTATTCGAAATGTGGGAGCTGTTGATCTTGGTTGCAAATAAGTTGCATATGTCCAGTTCTCTCGTGCCCGAGCTGAAGATATTAGATCAAAATCTACCTTTCTTTGTAGTTCGCAGGCCTCCGAATCTTTCAGTCGTCGATGAAACCCTCGGAGTCCTAATTTTTAAAAAACGACCAGAAATTGTATTAACTGGGATGCATTCAGTCTAATGATACTGAGTAAAGTATGATCGCGAAATCATATCAATCTGTTTCTCCAGGGTCCATGACAGATTACCTTTCCACTTAACTCTAAAGCGTGCAGACTTCAAGCGAGCTAAGCCCACTTTTTAAGGCGCGCAATAATCTGGCTCTGATTTCAATACTAAGCAATTTGTCACAAGCTCGCGCTTACCCAGTGCGAAATATTGATGATTTTATTCAGCTCATGACCAACTAAGAGATTGGCCTTACACGCAACCCGGCTAAAATTCGATTATTGAAGCTTGTTCCTGATTCTCTCTATAAATTTATGCATTTTAAGCCATAACTAGATATAGATATCACCGATTCTGTCAAATACTTAGACATTCATTTCGCTACGTAACTGGAATTCTCACTGCATCTTAACCAAGTAACATCTAGACTCGTGAAATGAGCTCGTTTAGTATGTTTTAAAACAGGCCCATATCCTGAGATTTATTCTATTTAAAGCCTATATCCTGCCTCTCATATTCTAGAGCAGAGAGTCTCGCGCTTTCTGAAACGTGTTTTCTACTTTTTCAGAACTATCGAGAGTGCCTCGTCCTTTCAAACCTATTGTCCTATGGTTTAGTCGTCACATGAGCACAGTCTTCATTGAACACAATGTCTCGTAGTGCCTTCGTTGTCGAATTTCTCTCACTCTGGTCACTCATATGTCACGTATAATTACAGCTCCTCAATTCAGTCAAATCATACCCACAATATGTTTACTAGTCTTCCTTGTTTACTAGGCTACCAGTGTTTTTTTCGCACTACTTGCGGAGATAAGAGCACTAATATATGACATTAAGAAGGCAATTAATGTGCGCTTCTTTAAGGAATTCTTTAGGGCTAACACAGAGCCACACTGGGAACTAAATGTGGCGTTCAAGGCTAGTCCAGAAAAAAATTGGCTTTCGGCTTGACCGAAAGTACTCCTGTCAATGCGTACAAGACCTCTAGAGCCGATTAAATGTAACTCCGCTAAAATGGTATTTGGCGAATCTCTACGGTTGCCTGGCGAACTAGTCCAATCAGCTCTAAAACTGCGATAGCGATGAACGATCCGGCATATATGTTTTCACTGCGCAGTTATTAACAGTATAACGCTCAGAATCGGCCGATCTGTCCTAAATGTCAGCAACATGGTCCAATATATAAACGCAAAGATTTTAATAGCTGCCAATGGCACTTCATCAACAACGACATGGATAACAGGATACCTAACAATCAACAACACTGCTAAGGCATTCTGGTTTTATATCTTCTTTTCTTTTTCAATCATTCACATAAAATTATTATTTATTCAGCCAAGACATGCCTGATTTATATATTTTGTACAACTTCACACACGAAAATGTCAATTCTGTCGAGAAATTCTGGATTTATTTTGTGACTACCTTTATACGAAACAGTAACTAGTGTTGAAAATATATTATTTTTTTGCCGTCTGGAGCACGGTCTATTTGGATTAACAATGAATTTTAATTTGCTTTGCAACATTGTGTTCAATATATGTAATAGGATTCGACTTAGCCTTTTTACATCTCCCATTGGAAAATATCGGCGACTAATCATAAGCACGGCTCTCAACATCAGCTACCAGGCATATGTAGGAATGAAATAGCATCACCAATTAGGCAGCAACCACCAAAACCTCTTACAATAACCACAAAACCTCCTACAAGATATCAAAATAAACGCTGTAAAATTAAAATTCTGTAAACGATCAGAAGCTTTCATATTGAATAAGCTTAAAAAATCCAAAGATAGGGAACAAGAATTTAAATTACTTCTGAAAGTAACAAGAAGGAGACAGTAAAGTTACTACAACATAAAACAGATAATTAATCTATAGGTCATTTAAAAGTGTTATTTGATAATCTAATGTATAATCTATATAATGGAAGGCATATTGCTGCTTTTGTGGGTGAACGTCGTTCAAGAAATATCTAACAGAAATGTATCATTTTACAGTCGTCACATTTATGAATCAGTACAAAATGAAGAAGATGCAGAATATTGGACAAGTGAACAATATCTCGTTCCTTAATAAATGCATAAAATTCAAATTAATACCGAACTGTTTTAGGTTTAAACTTTTATTCATGTAGGATAAAGTAAGATATAATTGTTTAAATCAAGTTGGCGAGTTTGAAGTAAACATAAATTATAACTTATTTGAGATAAGACGAAAATTAGATCTAAATTACTTTTAAAATTACACATGTTGGGGTTAAATACATTGAAGAGTTTACAGACAATGCGAGGTATAAAGAAATTTAAAAAAAGTTTGACAGACATGAAAGAAATTAACTTAACAGTGAATTCATATCTCATTGAGGAATAAGCAAATCGATTCTACCATGTCTAAACGTATAATTACTTTACCCTCAATGGATCTCATGCATAACCAGAAATAATTTCTTAATCTTTGACTTAACATTGCAGTACCTATCGAATACGTACCTAAGAATGATATAATTACAGAAACAGTAAAAATTGCCGAGTTCCTCTAAGATGAAGTTAAAACTAGGTTTTAATTGTATGTGTTCAAAGTGGTATTGAAACATAAAGAGGAAAGATGCAAGCAGAATTCTGAATTGAATTTCCTAAGAGCGGAATTAAAATCCAGCAGAATAGTAGCGCAACCGTTTTTATAAACCACACAGATTGAGGTTAAAGTGTAAAATCAACTAAATAATGTTGAGTTTAATAATATAATAATCAAAGACCCAGCATATAAGTTTGAAGTAGAAGTTAAGACTATAATCAATAGAATGATTGAGTGGGATGAATTAGATTCATGACTTAGGAATTTATTATTACAACGTGATACAGTTCCTCCGATAGTTTATGGTTTAGTAGAGATTCATAAGAAAAGTAATCTACTTAGATTAATTGTAAACGTTCAAAACTCACAAAATTATAGAATGTCTAAATTTTTATGCAACAAAATTAGGAAGCACACATAATTTTTAGATTATAACTTAAAGAACTCAAATAATTTTAATGAAATTATTTTAGATACAAATTAATAGAGAGTGATAGAATGGCAAGCCTGGATATTGTATCGATGTATACTAATGTAAATATGTAAGCAACATTAGAAATTGTGAATTGTTGTCTAACAGAGTTTCCAGAGATAAAAGAAAGTAGTGAAATGACGTTAAGAAGTATAATAAAATTTTAAATATTTGTATGTCCTTCACCTACTTTATGTTCAGAAAAGAATTTTATAAACAAGTTCAAAGTGTCCCTATGGGACAACCACTATCAATCCCGGTCGCAAATATTTTTATGCCCTATTTTGTAATATTCTGTTATAAAAATCTACTCTCTAGCCAAATTTGTATGTGAAATTACTGGATGATATGTTTCTAATTTTGAATCATGAAAATAATTAGTTAAATAAATTTCTATAGTTAGCCAACCAGCTAGGAAAATTAAAACTTACGCTAGAAAATGAGAATAATGATTTATTTTCCTTTCCGGATGTAAAAATAAAGCGGCATGGACTCAGATTAGCAAGATATAATTTTAGGAAAAATGCTCACATGGATATCCTCCTCAATTACTTCTAAATCCACCAATATGGTGTAGGAGGTATTGCAATTTATTTAGGTCGTATTTTGTGGGGTAGCAGTTTATTTAGCGATGCTGAGATTCCTACATATGCCTGGTAGCTGAAGACGGAAGAAAAGGGCTTCATGGGCCGTGCTTGTAATCAGTCTCTTTATTTAGCTGACGTCAGACCCCTTTTCCAGTTTCGTGATGTGAAAAGGCTAAGTCGAAGTATCGTACGTGTATTATGAAGAATGATGCAGAGTAAATTAAAATTAAATATTGATCTAAATTGACCGTGCCATAAAAGACAACAAAATAAATTATTGCTAACATAAGGTTAATATCTAGGCATAAAATCATAAAGTCGAAAAACAAAATAAATATATCCAGAATGCCTTAGCAGTATAGTTACTAGTCACGTATAACCGATTAAGAACACACGAAATATAAATCCTGGCTTTGACAGCTAAAGCACATTAATCCACTGCATGCTACCGGTGTTCTAAGCGTGGGTTTGTGTTATTATTAAACAAAACCCTATTAATTACAAATAAAATTGCAGCTCAAGAAATCCCAATTAAAACTGTTTGAAACTAACAGAAACTAACAGTTAGGAGAAAGGTTTCTAAAACCAGAATAAGTATAAGTAACCCTGTGGTAAACCGGATCTGTCGAAATTGATACTCGTTTGGTTTTAGCGCGGAGCCGGGGCACAATTTATGTAGGAGACTTTTGCGAGATTTATCATTCCCTACATCAGTTTGGTAGCGGCTGTTGAGATTCATGCTTATGATCAGTCCCCGACCTTTTCCGATTGGTGATGTGAGAAGACTAAGTCGAATCATCATAGGTATATTGTACACAATGTTGTAATGCAAAATCAAAATTCACATTTGAACAAAACGGACCGTGCTCTAGACGGCAATAAAACTAAATTTTAACACAAATGAATGTCTTAAAAACCAGTCACAGTCAAACTAAATTGTCCGTACTCTAGACGGCAAAAGCAAAAACATTCTTCACCAAAATGAATGTTTCATACACAAGTCACAGTTTTAAAAAATTGTCCATGCACTAGACGGTGGTAAAATGAACGCTATTTATAAATTTGCATGTCTTTCACACAGGCAATTATTCCATCACAAATGTCTGAATTGAAAAGAATATATGCAACCGATTGAGAATACATGATGATATGAACATAGTCACTGTTAAAAGTTGTCACTGAAAATAAATTGAAGAAATTCATGTATAGACTTCAATGACAAAAATTCACAAGTAATTAGTTCACTGTTAGATATGTTTTTAACTTATGTCCTTATAATAATCATTATTCTCTGAAATTCGTATGCATAGTTAAATGTGAACAGTAAATACCTCGCGTAAACTGCGAATAATCCAACTGAGCGAAATAAATCCACTGTGACACAATAATCCACCGCGTGTTCCATGCGTATCACGCGCGGTTGTTTCTATTTAATAAACAACCCTATTAATTACAAATAAAATTGCAGTTCAAGAAATCTCAATTAAAACTGCTTGAAAATAAAAAAGATTGTTTCTAAAATCACAGTTAAGACAATTATGGTGTAAGAACAGAGTTAGATTATTTGACCTTAAAGAGCACTGTATTTGTCAAAATCGAATTTCGTTGGGTTGTAACGCGGAGCCGCGTGTTACATACATTCCCCCCCCCCGACAATGAAAATTAGTACACAATGAAGGGACTAACCTTACAGGAGGTGTTATTGCTCTGCCATACCGTGTAACGACTGATTTGGGGTCTGTCAACACTGATTATGGTTGCTATATCTCTCGTGGCGGCGTGACGGCTTCAGTTGGCTCGGTTGTTGGTGAGATGTCGGGCGTCAGTCCGTTGTCATCAAGACTGTCTGGGGGTGGCGTTAACGTTTCTTTATCGCCTGATAGGGCTACATCGCGAAACAGCGGGTCATTTGGATCAACGTTGGCCGGGAATAATCTGAGTTTGGAGACGGCTTCAGCTTTGCCATTAATCTACAAAATGATGTAATTCTGACGTTGATCTAACACACGATAAGGACCGCTCTTCGGTTTGGCAAGAATACTGTTATCCATATCGTTGTTGATGAAGACCATTTGCAGCTATCAAAATTTTTGCGTTTATAAATTGGACCATGTTGCTGACGTGTAGGACCGATCGGACGATTCTGAGCGTTATATTGTAGAAAACTGCGATGTGGAAACAGAAATGTCGGATCGGTCATCGTTATTGCAGTTTCAGAGCGTGATCGGACTAGTTCGCCAAGCAGCCGTAGACATTCGCCAAATACCATTTCAGCGGAACTACATTTGATCGGCTCACGAGGTCTTGTACGCATTGATAGGAGTACTTTCGGTAAAGCCGCAAGCCAATTTTCTTCTGGGCTAGCCTTGAGCGCCACGTTCAGTTCTCGATGTGGCCTTTCGACGAAACCATTTGCTCTCGGATTGCGAGCCGCGGACACGGAGTGTTTGACACTATAGTATTGCAGTATGGCTGCGAACTCTTCGCCGAGGAACTGTGCGCCACGATCGGTTGTCACTTCAGCTGAAGCACCGAACCAAGCGAACCAATTGAGCTCTAAAGCATAAATGACAGTTTTTTGCTTCATGTCTGGCAGTGGTATGGCCTCATACCATCGAGTGGTGCAATCCCGTATTGACAGTAGATATCGCATATTTTTCACAGCAGGTAAGGTTACCATATCAACGTGTATGTGCGTAAACCGGACTTTGGGCATTTGAATGACTTGTGGCGCCGTTTTAGTGTGTCTCGTCACTTTGCATTTCTGACATTCTAGACATTGTTTTGAGCACATCTTGATATCTCGACGCATGCCAGGCCAAAAATACTTTCTGGATAAAATTTCCACTGATGCTTCGCCAGATGGGTGGCTCATTGAATGGTAGACTTCGAAGATCTTGTGACGGAGTTCTTCAGGTATAAATGCCAAGGGCTTACTCCAGTTATTTCACACTGCAGCAGAGTTCCATCGTAATCATTTTTTTAGTCGATTGACATCAAATGTCCGAAGTGATGGATCATCTTGCTGAGCTGCTTGCAATTCCTGAGTGCTTATAGGTGAAGGACACAATATTGAGGCACAAAGATCTGCAGGACGGCTTAGGGAGTCTGCGACCACATTTTCTGAACGTTTGACATGAGTGACTTCATATTCATACTCGTGTATTCGTGTAAGCATTGAGTTGACACGCCGTCAATATAAATACTCTTTCTTTCCTCTCAGCATCGGATGTAGAGGAAGATGGTCCGTGTAGATCTTGAACTTTCGGCCATCCTGATAGATGTGGAAATGTAGGATCGACCGGTAGATTGCGAGTAACTCTTTTCCTAATGTATCATATCGCGTCTTGCGAGGTTGTAGTTTTTGCGAATAGAAGGCGATGGGTTGGTGTAGTCCATTGATGGATTGTTGAGGTACTGCGCTTATGGCAACGTCGGATGCGTCAGTTATCAATTGAAAAGGTTGAGACCAATCCGGAAAATTTAGCATGGTCGCTTTGCATAGGACCCTTTTGGCATCCTCGTAAGCCTGCATGTTGTACACGTTGAGCTGAATCGGTTGTGATTTTTTGCCGAAACGGCTTTCTGGCACGAGATATTTGTGAAGAGGTGCCAGAATCTTGGCAAGGCAGGGTACAAATCGAGAATAGTAGTTCATCTTGCCGAAGAATCGTCGTAATGCCCGAATGGTGGTTGGAGGCTGTAGATCTTGAATAGCACGTACCTTAGTAGGTATTGGTGTTATGCCTTCTTCGGAAATTTGATGACCGAGGAATTCAATTGATTTCTGTGCAAGGACGCATTTGTTATCATGAAGTCGGAGGCCATAGTCTGCTAGACGTGTGAGCAGGATCTTAAGCAGATTATAAAGGAACCAACTAGAGGTTCGGAATGCTTAGATTATGTATATTTAGAAGTTGAAGCGTTGAACTCACACAGTTATGATGTAGTAAATTACTTCAAAGAATTGGATCATAAACAAATTATATTACAATGGAACCTTTCGAGTAGCAATGCACAGAAACCTAATTTTGAACGTGCACACGTGCTATGCTTCAGAATCAATTAGAATCTTTTTAGAGAATTAAGCCTATCTATTCATTATGAATGTTTTTCATCATGAAGAATGACGAATTTGTTTCTTCTGTTTCATTGTTATTATCTGATATATTTAGGGCATCTACATTTACGGATGTTATACCAAAGCGAATCAATAGGAAGTTATGTAAGCTAAGAATCAAACGAGATAATATAATGAAATGTAGTCTTATCAATAGTATTAAAAAATGAGGTTAGATTTGATCGATTAAGAAATTAATTCATCACTGCTGATAATCCGTCAAAGATCAGAGAGAAGTATTTTGGCTAAACTGAAGAGTTATTCAAGACAAGGATACAAACTCCTCACAGACTACGGTAAATATAGGGGAAAATTAAAGCTTATATTACCTGTGGGTAAAACTGATTATGAATTCCTCTGTGAATTGGATAAAGTATTTGGCAACTTGTTATGTAATCTACAGAACAAAAGCAATTTCATTGATCTACCGGATCCTTCGGGAAACCAGGATCTAGGACTTGTCATTGACAGTGATGCATTGATAGAATTAATGTTAAAAATAAAATCAAAAAAACAAAAAGATCACCTTGGTATATCGATTGATAACCTACTTCAATTACCTTTAAATTTTATGAATGCGCTCTGCAATTTTATAAATCGAATTTTGAAGAATGGGAAATTACCAATCGATATACTAACAATAGTAGCTAAACCATTGCCAAAAGTATGTAAGCCAACGTGTGCCAGAGATTATAGATTAATCTCTATTATCCCCTCGTTTTGAAGATAATAGAACGATTGATAATTGATCATTTAGAATGTATGTTGCCGGCTGATTTTAATATATGCCAACACAGCTTTCCGAAAGACAGGTTGACAACTACTAATATGCTCTCTATGTGGAAACATGTAATTACATTAGATGAGAAAAGTTAGATGTATTAATTGTATTCATAGATATCTCAAAAGCTTTTGACTCTATATCTTTTGATGCTATTTTGAATGCGATTAATTTATTGAATATTGATCCGAATATTTTTAGATTACTTAGATACTATTTATATAATCGAAGAATGAGTATTCAAGTAAACGATTTGATATCTAAATGAAAAGGTACAAGTGGAGTCTTTGGTTTATCCTTCTGGTCATGAACTAATTTGTTACTAGGTTCGCAAAACCTAATACATACTTGCATATATATTAGTTCTTCTCAACAAAACAGTATTTAACTGTAATATATTGAATTGAATGATGTCATGCTTACCGCGAAATGTGATAACTGATATCGATGAAGGCCAGAGTGTATGGTTTAACTGGAGTAACAGGTGTTCGGAAATTGTCGTAATTCTCAATTTGGGTGAACTTTAGCATAAATTTATATCCATCAGGTTGGTATCATGTACCGACTCGGGAACCATAGTGTTAGTATCCGGTACTCATCGATTTCAAAAAAGGTATCAGTTACTAACACAATATCCATAGTGTTAGTACCTTTTACAGACTCGGTATATATATTATATAGTGTGAGTTAGCATTGAAGTCGTATTGTCGTTGACTTCAGATTATGTAAGCTTCACAATTACAGGTTTACACATTCGCCTAGGAGATTGTACCGTCCCATTATTCCACATTCTTCTACCGAATATATAGTGGTTAAAGGGCGTAATACCGGCTCCTACTGATGAGTCGCCAGTAAGCACGAAACGAATGTGCATGAGATTATACTTCCTGTTCATGCTGCCTTTGGTTCATCCTTCTGGTCACAACTGAACTAATTTGTTACTAGGTTCGCAAAACCTAATACATACTTGCATATATATTAGATCTTCGCAACAAAACAGTATTTAACTGTAATATATTGAATTGTATGATGTCATGCTTACCGCGAAATGTGATAACTGATATCGATGAAGGCCAGAGTGTATGGTTTAACTGGAGTAACAGGCGTTCGGAAATTGTTGTAATTCTCAATTTGGGTGAACTTTAGCATAAATTTATATCCATCAGGTTGGTATCATGTACCGACTCGTTAGTATCCGGTACTTATCGATTTCTAAAAGGTATCAGTTAATAACACAATAGCCATAGTGTTAGTACCTTTTACTGACTCGGTATATATATTATATAGTGTGAGTTAGCATTGAAGTCGCATTGTCGTTGACTTTAGATTATGTTAGCTTCACTATTACAGGTTTACACATTCGTCTAAGAGATTGTACCGTCCTATTATTCCACATTCTTCTACCGAATATATAGTGGTTAAAGGGCGTAATACCGGCTCCTACTGATGAGTCGCCAGTAAGCACGAAACGAATGTGCATGAGATTATACTTTCCGTTCATGCTGCCTTTGGTTTATCCTTCTGGTCACAACTGAACTAATTTGTTACTAGGTTCGCAAAACCTAATACATACTTGCATATATATATTAGATCTTCGCAACAAACAGTATTTAACTGTAATATTGCTTACCGCTAAATGTGATAACTGATATCGATGAAGGCCAGAGTGTATGGTTTAACTGGAGTAACAGGTGTTCGGAAATTGTTGTAATTCTCAATTTGGGTGAACTTTAGCATAAATTTATATCCATCAGGTTGATATCATGTACCGACTCGGAAACCATAGTGTTAGTATCCGGTACTCATCGATTTTAAAAAAGGTATCAGTTACTAACACAATAGCCATAGTGTTAGTATCCTTTACAGACTCGGCATATATATTATATAGTGTGAGTTAGCATTGAAGTCGTATTGTCGTTGACTTTAGATAATGTTAGCTTCACTATTACAGGTTTACACATTCGTCTAGGAGATTGTACCGTCCTATTATTCCACATTCTTCTACCGAATATATAGTCGTTAAAGGGCGTAATACCGGCTCCTACTGATGAGTCGCCAGTAAGCACGAAACGAATGTGCATGAGATTATACTTTCCTTTCATGCTGCCTTTGGTTTAACTAATATATATGCCTTTTGTATTAAATTTTGTGCACCTAGCAGCAAATTAGTTCAAATAGGACCAGAAGGATAAACCAAAGACAGAATAACCGAGAAGTATACTCTCGTGCACGTACGTTTCTCGCTTACTGACGACTCATCAGTAAATGTCTGCTACAGCGATACTCTGGAACTAATAGTTGCTTTTATGTAAGTTGACTCTCGGCTTTTATTGCCTAACGTTGGTTACTGACGGATTGGTGGCTGAATTACTTGCTTAAAATAATGTTAAATTATGTCCATTTGGCTCTGAGGCACCTTCTTCGTAGTCGATCTTAATATTTCTGATAATGATGTCAAGATAGTTGTTAGTCCTAGTGCCTTCCTGAATTTGATGAAATTTACTTTTCGTTATGCACTGCTAACATCTATCAAACATCTACGCTTATCGCACAATTAAATGGAAGCTCCTAATGCTTAATTATTATTTATTAAGCTTTACCGATTTTTTACATCTAAAAAATCATGTAATTTCACAAAATATAAAATAAAATACAAGTCTTTCCAGGCAGACATAGCCTGTGAGTTATACGAAAAAATACACATATATTATCAGTATCAAATAAACAGTGCATAAGAAATTCAATCAGGTGACTTGTACTCTCTACCTGTCCCATATTCATTTACTATATATTAGGTGGGTAAAGGACGTAATACCAGCTACTGCAAGCACGAAACGAATGTGCACAGGAGATTGTAACATTGTTTCCTATGGAAGACATAAATCTGCTTAGGTCTTCATATTCGACAAGAAAATTAAATTAATAAGATTTACTTTAGTGAAAGCATTTCGTTCCATTTACTCCTCGTAATTGGAGGAAGGAAGAAATATTTCAAGTTCACCAGAAATTTGGCTCAACTTAACTGATTCACTTTTAATCAATGTTTCTACGCATCTTACCAGATTTATTTTACAATCTATAAGAAAATACTTCAAGTAGTGTCTGCGTATCGAATAGATTTCCGAATGAGATAAAATAGTTAAGGGGTATGTATTCTAGATAACTTGCATAGGAAACGTAATTACTTTTGTGAATCTGCGAGGTTTATCTTGATGAAGAACAATGAAAGCAGTAACAAGTTACGGAAGCATACATCACAGAATAAATTAATAAAAAGCTTACGAAACGCAGTTTGTACGTGAATTTCACACACTTACAAATAAAATCAAACACAAACAACTGTCGTCAAATCCGTATAGAAGGTTTCATAAGGTTTTGTTTGGTTTCCACTGATTTTCGCGCAAATTGATGTAGAACGCGGAGTTCTGTTGAAATAAGTTGCGCCAAATTTTGGAAACGACGATCGGTTTGACATCCAAAAAACAATTATATAAATCAAATTTGCGATCTTGACATAACCAAACTTCCTATTGTGTACACACATTTGTCAGGTATGGCGTAATGTAGAAAAGGCAATTCATTCAAAATGCGATTGTCTGTTAGACGTTGCGCAAACAGTAATAATTTCGATTGTTACTAGGCGCAAAACACCTAATACAAAATTGAAAAAAAAATTATTGGGCTGGCAGCAAATCTGACTCGGTTTTACTTGTCTTTCTTGATTTGGCTGGTTGGAAAGTGTGTATGCGTTTCTGTCCGTGTGTGTACCTGTTGGCATATAAAGGTCATACTCGCTGTATTGCATATTGATGTCTGGTATTGAAATGAACATTTATATAATTAAACGAACATTGGTTGCGATGGCGATGAGAACAATTACTGTAATCGAGGTCGCGATCTTGAATTTAATCATCTGACTCATTGAGTACATACCTTTGTCAGTATAAACTAAGAGTTGTGTAGTGTAGAAAAGGCAATTCATCCAGTATACCGGTTTCGTGCTAATTCGGAACTCATCATGCAATGAACAGAATTTGCCGCGGACGGGGCTCGAACTTGGGCAAGTCTGCTTCGGAATCTGGTGCTCTAACCACTGAGTCACCATGCCGCACACTACACTACACACAATTTTCACCTATATACTAACTAATGTAACTTGGTTAGTCTATTTTTCCATTATATTGAGCTTATATAGCATCCATTTGAACCAAAAATTCCAACTAAACATCCCCAATCTGTCATTACTGAACAGACACCACATTACATGGGGAAGTGGTATTGAAATGAACATTTATATAATTAAACGAACATTTCCAGTCAAGTTCAATGTATGCGAGACTGCTAGAATTGAGAGCCGCATATCTAGATTGTTCCATATATATTCAATGCCGTTTGATCCTCGCTAGTCAGCTTGCCGTCGTACTCTGATAATGATCATGGAAGGTCGAAACGCGTCAGTGCGTTGCAGCTGGCGGTAGTTTTGTTATGTTGTTCGACGACTGGTGGTTAAATACAATGGGATTGGTGTTTACTTCAAGCTCGCAAACTTGATTTAAAGAATTGGTTGCGCGGGCGGTGAAAACAATTAATTTAATCAACGTTGCGATCTCGATATAAACACCCGACCCATTGTATGCATACTTTTGCCAGTATAAACTAAGAATTTTTTGTAGTTTAGAACGGAAAATTCACTTAGTAGACAGGTTTCGTTCTTTTTGAAAGCTCATCGCGTAAAGTCTAATGGATGAATTGACTTACCTCCATTATAGAATGCTTAGTTTTTACCGAAAAAATTATGAACATGATGTAGCAGGTTTTTTTACAATGATCGCAACATTGATTTAAATGAATATTATCACCACCCGCGCAACCAATATCCATTTAACAAAATAACTAACGAATAAAAAATTTCTTTTTTATTTCTATTGTCTAAAATTAACTTTAACGAGTAATTTCTGTAGTCCAGTTCAAAGTTAAATATACTCTAAAATAGGTGTGAAGTCTTAAATTAGATGGACATAATCTTAGCTGCCGTGTAATTTTTATTTACAAAATATATTTAAGTAGCTAAGTTTTCTCCAAATTTAACCACACGAGTTTACTCCTTCCGCGATATTGCTTAAGCTACACCAGAAATCAACTTTTGGTAAACACAACATCACAATACTCTAACAGGAAGTTTACATTGAAATTTAATGAATATTTAGTCCACAAAAATGTACTTCCAAGGTCAAGAATGACGTTATTGGCAACTATCCGGGTTTCACCAACTTAGCTGAAACGAGCGATAAGCAGATGTCTGTTTCTTCGCATTTCCAATTAATATCCTTTAAGACGAGTGTATAAGCACATTTCCTGCGCAGAATCAAGATAGGTTATTTTTCCTGGTGCCATTATTATGCTAATTTACCTACTATCTGTCAATTTAAACAAAGTAACGGGTCCCTTAGTATATCACCACTTTGAAAACGTTTGCCGCCTAATCTACCTTGATGTAAAACCAAAATAACTGACAATGTCTCTCCAGTCGGCAGTATTATCTAAAGAATTTAGTCAAAATTAGTTTTTACGACAACTTGGACGTCCATTTACTGCGCGCAACCCATTTTGCAGGTGAACAACTGCTTGGCTTGTAACCAAGGTAAGTTTGATCTATTCCCGACTACAACATATGTATGCAATGCGATTTGATCCTCGCTAGTCAGTTTTCCGTCGTACTCTGATGATGATTACGGAAGGCCGAAACGCGTCAGTGCGTTGCGACGGGCGGTAGTTTTGCTATGTTCTTCGACGACTGGTTAAATACACGGGGATTGGTGTTTACTTCAAGTCCGCAAACTTGATTTTAAATATTTTTACCACCAACCGTGCAGTCTTTGCTTGTGATTGGTGCTTGTCGTAAGTAAGCAAACTTACTCGGCATAACTGCTTTCATGTCCCGCGCAATCAGTCCGCTTTATTAATAAATGGTTCGTGGAAACACACACTTTAGGTTAAATTTGCACTCTCCATTTACCGCGACTGTCTTATTGGTGTCCGGTTTCATGCCCGGCGTGGAGAATTGCTAACCCAACGTTTTTTTACCTCGAGCGTTTGACTGTTTAGCATACTTGATGCCACAATTTAACGTTTTAATTAATACTGTTCGTGCATATAATCAATATTAATTGCGTGGGTTTTACCAGTTGTTTTTTTATCCCATCCAGGGTTAATTATAATTTCTTGATTTAATATCAAGGTAAGAGTGTTAAATTACAACATGACATCGCTAATTGAAATGTATTTTACAAATTAATTGAGCTCCCTATATCCACTTCAATTGTGTCCTCAGGAGATCATCGATTCTGCCTTAAACTGTGAGTTCCAGCTGAAATATGTCAGTTCACATGCCTGATGCATCAGCCAGAATTGTAGAGGTCTAAACGGTACTCAAACAACCTCTGCATAGCAGCAATAAACTGAGCTCAGCAATGAGACACCATTCAATTTAAATTTTTTAAATTACCATTTTGTTGCATACCTTGTCCAATAGAATCAGAACAAATTTTCAATCGGCAACTTGTCAAAATTGTTCAACACTATGCGTCAAACAGTTTTTCTAGAACGTCACTTGCATTACCCACCTGTAATTCACGCGTGGATTTCCTGCTCAGTGGAGTAATAACTTAAAACTGACATTTGCAAGCCCATAGAAAAGTCAAAAGCGTGTGAACCGATGACACTTGTCCCAGCATACACGAATTCGTGACTATTATAACCTTGTCTCTTGCTTTCAATTATGTGTTGACATTCCGCTAATTGAGTACTTTCTTTATTTAAGTCAGATAGTAGAGAGTTCCACAGCAAACGGTGTTAAATGACACTAAATGCTTAGTGGATTTAGTCAAAAATTACTATAATCAAGGCTACGGTCTTGATATTATCACCTGACTCATTAAGTACATAAATTTTTTAGTTTAAACTAAGAATTGTACAGTGTAGAAATCGCAATTCATCCAGTAGATTGGTTACGTCCTTAATGGGAACTCATCATGTACTGTCCACGGCAAATTCTGGCCAGTACGAGATGAGTTCCTAATAAAGGCGAAAACGGTCTACTGGATGAATTGCCTTTTCTACACTAAACAATTCTTAGTTTATACTGACATATGTAAGTAATTAATGGGTCAGGTGCTTAAACATAGAGAGAGTGTAAAAAACGGAAACCAATCAATTTCGTGCATCACAGGCATTGAGCTTGAACTGGATGTGGCGCACGCAATTGATTGGTTTCCGTTTTTTCACACTCTCTCCATGTTTTGCTTTTCAATTTATATATAAAGATATGCTCATTAGTACAAACTTGAGAAGATAATGAGAAAGAAGCTTTTCTTGAATATGACGAAATTTCTTTTTGTTTTTACTTTGGAAGAGGTAAAATAAATATATATATATATATATATATATATATATATATATATATATATATATATATATATGTATATATATATATATATATATATATATATATATATATAAATAGGGAGTTCAACTATTGTCATGTCTTTTATTACTCCTGGGCCTAGCATATTTTTATAGCGCATGCTTTGGTTGCCTCCTTTTTAAATTTAAATTTAAATAATTCTACCACATCGAGTTTGTTCCGTTGCATACTCAATCAACAGCTAAATACATCCGCTGATTTGAGTGGTCCTGTAACTCTTCTAATGCTGTATTCTCATTTAAAGTATGCATACTTATATGAACATTTAGCATTCCCGCTTGTAGGTGTAAATTTCGCAAAGACCTTTCCACAATTAGTGCTGCCAAATCCTTGAAATAAAGGTAGGATTGGTTAATATTATACGTACCAACCCGCGCGTTTCACAGCTGTCAAATTGACTTTGAACCATGGCGAAACGCATGAGTTGAATTGAGCTGCTTTAACGCTTCACCAGTGGTGGAATATTTCCAGGAAATGCTTACTAAAACTATAACTGAATATGGTCGCTTTTTATTTAGTAAATTAACCATTTCACAATGCTTTTCAATTGCTTTTGAATAATTAATTCTTTTAAATTCTAAACGCTTACGTTGAATTGATAAAAGTCATATTCAATAGTGACAACAAAGGACTTTATTTCAATCAGGTGCAGCTGTTTTGAAACTGCATGCGTTTTGAATCGATTTTAGGCATTGACCGTAAAAAACGTATGCTGGTCAACAGCTAATAAGTTTTGTAATAATTGTCAACTCATGTGGAAGAATTAACAGTAACATTTTTTTTTAAACAATTCAACGTTCAACTTGACGAGATATAAATCTCTACTTGATGAATGCAAATGATCAAACACGCGGTCAAACGCTTCAACGACAGACAATTTCACCGCCCACGCAGTTAATGCTGGCGCATTTGAGGGGCTACAAGAAATTTGTGCCACATTTTTTAAAATTTTAAATAAATGGCGTCTAAAATGCGGATTGCCCACGGGAACGAGAAACGTAAGACATTTGCAGAAAATTGAAATAGCCTTGAGTTTAAAATTCTGTTCCGATGGGTAACATATGAGGTAATTGGCTACCTAACGTACGCTTATTTGAGGTGGGCAAACAGACTAGGCCTCTATCAATTTATAAAATGTAAAATGGTTCAATTTGTGCTAACGGTAAGTATTGAGTTAACAACTATCTCGGGATAGATAGTAATCTTATTAAATGATATAATTGTGCTATCAAAATCTGGCATCCTGTAATAATGTGCCAACCAGGAGGCTTCCAAACGAAAAAATCGATGTATTTTCATTTTTTTGGGTGATGACTGTAGGAAAATAAAAATGTAGACATTCCTCACCCAAATAGAGAGGGGATAAAGAGCGTAAGACCGGCTCCTACTGATGAGTCGCCAGTAAGCACGAAACGACTGTGCACATGAGATGATACCTTCCGTTCATGCTGTCTTTGATTTATCCCTCTGGTCCGTTTTGAACTAAATCGTTACTAGGTGCGCAACACCCAACACACAAATACGCATGGGATATTTTTTCGTCCACACTGCGTTTTACAAGATTAAGTTGATCAGTTTAAGGATTGGACCGAGTCCCGCACACCGTCGCCTCTAACTCAGATTGAAATGGGTTATCGTACTCACGTGAGAAATGTATATTTTACGTTTTACGTTTGGCAGAAGTTCTATAGTATGCAGCTTACCAGCAATTTTTCGTAAAATGAACGTCTCCTACATTTCATCAAGCATCTCACACGTGCCCAGGTTCGTGCTCTGTCTGCGGCAAATTCTGGCCAGTACTTGATGAGTTCCCAATAAGGACTAAACCGGTCTACTGGATAAATTCTTAGTTTATACTGACATATGTAAGCAATTAATGGGTCAAGTGTTTATATCGAGTTTGAAACTTTGATTAAAAGTAATTGTTATCACTGCCTGCGCAACCAATGATCGTTTAATTATATAAATGTTCATTTCACGAAGTTCAGATAGAGTCCTGGTTACTGGTGACAAGAATGCTGAAGTTGGTCGCTTAAGCAACACAGAATTTCATTTAGTTGGAAGATAAACTCTAAGCTCGAGGCGCAACGATATGGCGAACGGCTTTGGATAGCTGCGCGGCACATAAACTATATTTAAGTAGTACAAACTTCAGACGTAGTGTTAAACGTTGTGCTACATGGCGTCCTCCAGCACCCGGACAACGGTGGACTCAAATATATCGTATAGAAATGGGTTATGGATTGTGCGGTTTGCATCCAGGATTGTCGTCCTTTTTGGAACACTTATGTCGACTCGGACCATGCACTTATCCGTTGTAGATTTACACCAAAATTTTCCGGGAAAATTATTAAGAAAAAACCCCAAATTGATGTAGACAAACTCGAACAACTGTTCATCCGACAAAAATATGAAGATATTCTTAAATCTAAGTTAACTGGTCTTGATGGCAAAAATCGGGATTTACTTTTGTCCAAGATAAGTTCCACTATGCACAATGCAGGTACTACTGTATGTGGCATTGCAGGCCCCGTTGAAATAATCACTGTTTCTCTGTAAAATCTATGGAGATACTCGAAATAAGCCGCCAAACACCACCGGGCTCTGCTCATAATAAACCTAGTCGCAATATAAGACGCCAAATTAAGCGCAGTCTAAAAGTCGATCTCGAAAACTTGTGGGCAAGAAAAGCTGAAGAAATGGACGAAGCATTTACGTCAGGTAATAGTCGTTTTTTGCACGCAAACAGGCACACACACAGACATAAACGCATACACATTTACTAATCGGCCAAAAAAAGAAATAAAAATAAAACCGAGTCAGACTAGTTGCCACCCACATAATAAATTGAAACCCAGGAGGTACATAAATGAAAGATTGGAAAGTAATTTTTAGTATTGTTGAAATAAATGGTCATTATCCACAAATTTATTAATGTGTTTCTTCTTCCTATTGATAAATATAGTGTAATTTTCGAAGGAAATGGAGATTTTATATATATATATATATATATATATATATATATATATATCTTTATAATATCCATGCCTTTTAATATTACACAGTATATTTCTAATTAGGAAGAAAGAACACATTAAAAACAAAGTGGATAAAGGCCATTTATTCCGTGAATATTAATCATCGCTATACAATCATACATTTATATACATTCTGGGTTTTAAATTGATTATGCCAGTGGTAACAAATCTGACTCGCTTTTACTTCTTTTTCTTGTTTTGGCTGGTTGGTAAGTGTGCATGCGTTTGTGTTTGTGTGTGTGCTTGTTTGCATGTAAAGGTCATTCTTGCAGCATTCTTTGTGAACCTTAATTAAATTCATACTCTTTTCATGTGCAAAAATAAAAAAAAATTTTTCTTCAGATACAAGAACCGCTTCTTTCTCATTTTCTTCTCAAACATCTTTATATAAATATATATATATATATATGTATGTTTATTAATTTATTTATTTACACACAATTTTACGAAACTTGCAAATAGTGTCAAATCCCATGCTCACAATAAAAAAGTTTCATGTCACACCAATGTATTAGGAAATAATTTTTGAAATCTAGTTAATTAATCAAATGTCGTTTAGTATAGTTCTGACGAAGCCCTCTTATTATGTTCATTTCATTTAAAATATTTAATCATTATTTATTGAGTGAATTGTAGGTAAATGAGAATGTTATTTAACTAAATTGCTCAAAATTTAATCAACATTTTACAAAGAGAGTTTAAAATTAGTACTTCAAATAGTTAATTGCGTCCTTAATTTTTATGGATTATTTATGTATTTTTTTCAATTTTCAATCACCGCAACCTTAAAGGTTCTCAAATGAATTAATGTGTAAGAAAATGCCAATTTATTAATCAATTTGTTTTGCAAATATGTAAGCAGATTGTTTGAAATCACATACAAGCCATAACGATTTAACACATTTGGGCAAACTGAAAAATACCTCAGGAACACTGAAGAAATAAATAAAGTCAATTTATAAGCACTCGTCTTATATAGTAATATAGTTTGCAGATATAAATTATTTCAGTAAGAGAACATAACACTGATTGATGACATAATCTTCCATTTGAATTATAATCTATCGGAAATTCTTCTATTAAAAGATAACATATTTATTGGGAAAGGTTAAAAAAACATGAAACAGTATCTCGGCTAAGCCTAAAACAAGACAATTCTCAGTTACTAGTACAACAGTAAATTTTCGGAACCCTTCTTTGGATTTACTTTTTAGTCTACAGCTCATCATGAATTATGAAGACGGACTCATGAAGCAAGTTTGAGACCATTGGAATTAAAAAAGAAACTGGAAACTGGTTCTGACAATTCTCCGTTGAAAAGAGGGTTTGGGAACCAGTATCAGACAAATTTCTTTCTTTTCAGTCATATTTCAGTTTGTTAAATAAAATTTTCATTCGTTTCAAAATCTAAATTTAAACTATCTCACTGGCTAATTAGTTTTCAAAAAATAGCAAGTTTAACCATGTCAGACAATGATTTAAATAAAATTCACTTATGTAAATTATATATTCCAGTAAAAATTACCTCGATTGTATTTAATTTATGTACGATGGTAACATATTATCAATTCCGTTGTAAATTAGAATTGATTTTAATAAGTTGTTTTCACTAGTGACTTTTAAGAACCATTTTTGGTTCTATTTTTTAGTCTCGAGCTAATCAGGAATGATGAAAACGGACTTATAAATGAAATTTGTGACTAGTTGAATGAAAGAGGAACCTGGAAATTGGTTCTGACAATTCTCCGGTGAAAAGAGAGTTCGGGAACTAGTATCATAGGGATTTATATATTTTCGGTCATATTTCATTATTTTAGAAATATATTGTCCCAATTCAACAATTAAATTCAAATTAATGATCCGGCTAATTAATATTCAAAATACAGAAAAGTTAATAAATCCAAACAATTATTTAGATGAAATTAAAATATATAAAGTATATATTGCAGTAAAAGCTTCCTCGATTGCATATAAAAATATTCTAATATGATATATTAATATTTCCGTTGTTAATCTGAACGGAAATTAAAGAGAATTTATTTTCACCAGTGACATTTCGGATCCCATCATTGGATTTATTTTTAGTCTCCAGCTTATCACGAATTATAAAGACGACTAACAAAGCAAGATTGTGACCAGTGGAGTGAAAGAGGAATTCGGATATGGGTGCTGACAATTATCCGTTAAAAAGAGTATTTGGGAACCAGTATCACAGGAATTAATTTCTTTTCGATCATATATCCGATTGTTTAAATAGATTTTATATCATTTCAACACCAAAATTTAAATTAATTCACTGGCTTAATAGTTTTCAAAATAGTGCAAATTTAATCATGTTAAACAATTACTTAAATTAAATTTGAATGGTTAAATTACACATTCCAGTAAAAATTACCTCGATTGCAACCCACTAATATTCGAAGCTAATCAATTATCAATTCCGTTGTTAATTTGAATTGTTTCTAATGAGATGTTATCTTAAGTAACTGTAAACTACTTCAATGTACACATAGTAAAGAGTCCGTTTTTTGTTGTTGCCCGGTGTCTTCACAAATTCTGTTACAGCCTCAAATGAGACTAATTGCCTGGTTTGATATTTCTGATGAATTGTGTGAGTAGTATAATGCGGTGACTGGGATATGTATATGTAGCGAAAAATTCGTCAGGATATAACGCTAAATCAACTTAGCTACAGTTTCGAGCGCTTTTTAGATGAACACACGATTGCACAGACACACACACACACCTACCCACATCATGCACTCAACTTAGATAACTAAAGCACATGCGCGCATACTAAAACACATGTACAAACACGCACAATACTCTTACAAACATTGTTGATATGCGCGTTAGAATGGGCACATGGACAGACCAAAACCACTGATTCTTAACACACATTCAATGTTCTGAGTAGGTATTATGCAATGAGCAT
>JAQBSW010004274.1:0-71282 GCA_029291075.1 Eudiplozoon nipponicum
GTTACCACCACCCGCGCAATCAATTATTGTTTAAATTGTATTGCCTATATATGTATATGTGGCGAAAGCTGCAAACAGTTAATGTTCGTGACTGCATAGAAATTGTGCGGCCGACATTTCCAGTCAAGTTCAATGTATGCAAGACTGCTAGAGGTGAGAGCCGCATATCTAAATTTGATTTCCATATATATTCAATGCGGTTTGATCCTCGATAGTCAGTTTGCCGTCGCACTTGATTGATAATCAAGGAAGATCAAAACGCGTCCGTGCGTTGCGGCTGGCGGTAGTTTTGTTATGTTGTTCGACGACTGGTTAAACACAATAAGATTGGTGTTTACTTCAAGCTCGCAAACTTGATTTAAAGAATTAATACCACCACCCGCGCAATCAATTATTGTTAAATTGTATTGTCTATATATGTATATGTGGCGAAAGTTACAAACAGTTAATGTTCGTGACTGCATAGAAATTGTGCAGCCGACATTTCCAGTCAAGTTCAATGTATGCAAGACTGCTAGAAATGAGAGCAGCATATCTAAATTTGATTTCCATATATATACAATGCGCTTTGATCCTCGATAGTCAGTTTGCCGTCGTTCTCTGATGATGATCAAGGAAGGTTGAAACGCGTCAGTGCGTTGCGGCTGGCGGTAGTTTTTTATGTTGTTCGACGACTGGTTAAATACAATGGGATTGGTGTTTACTTCAAGCTCGCAAACTTGATTTAAATAATTTTTACCACCATCCGCGCAATCAATTATTGTGTAATCCGATGCTACTGTTAGACTTCCCCATATTGATTTCTCAATAAGATAGAGTAATGCATGTAAAACACTTGGAGAAATACCGATTTCACTAATTCGAACTTTGCATGAAACAACTCGTGTAATTCTGAAGTGGTCCATATTTTTAAGATAGTATCGTTTACATTTCATGCATTACTTGTTCAAAAATAAAATTGCTTTGGCAGCAGCGTTATTACATACCGAAAAATTGGAGTAAACAATAATTCGTTCTGTTATTGACTTATTCTCCGGATTTTTGATAATTTAACTATTTGGAGAAACGAATAGGTTTTAGTTATTTGCATCGAAGTATACTCGAATGGCAACTCCTTATTAGTAGTCGCACTGCGTGAAAAATTGGACAATAAGAGAAGAACTATTAGATATTAGTTTTGCGTACCTGGTAACAAAGTAGTTCAAATAAGGTTGGAGGTTGTATCAAAGTCAGAGTGGAGAAGAGGTGCGATCCCTTGTGACTGATGTGCATTAAGGCCAGTGCATAGGATTTTGTTTGTGCAGCACATGATCTGTTCGGTTGATATTGCCAATTTCTTTGAAATTTAGCCAATCAGAAAAATCATGCATTTCTTACATAAAATATATAACAAGTCTTCTTATATTCTCAATCACAAATACATTAAATAAATTTATCTCAACTATCAGATTAATATATATATCGAAGATTGCACCGTCTATCTGATTCAAACTAATGCACGAACTATTTAGTAGGTATTTGGCCTACCACTGGCTTTTTTAATCAATCGTTAGTAAGAACGAAACGCATATATAAACGAAATTGCAACTCTTGTTCACGGTGATTCTTGCATATGCTTCTTGTTCATTCAGAATTACCTTGTTATTATGTATGCAGTACTTTAAAAATGTTAGAATTTTTGCTAGATATCTGAAACAAACAAGATACATTTTTATATATTTTATAGAGTGACGCCATGATTATCACGAATTACGATAAATGGTAACGTTCGTTCAGAATTTATTTTAATTCTCAATTTTGGTGATATTCAGTCCATCTTGAAATCCATTGTGTTGGTTCCTGATACAGACTCGGTATTTTGAAAACCATTTTATTAGAAACATATACAGTTTCGGTATTTTAAAAATGATTTTTTTGTACAGTGTAAAGATGTAGGTATTTTAAGACCCTTTGAGTTTTTTTCTATGTATCCATTCTATTGGTTATAATTAGAGTTACCGTAAATATAAGGTATATGGAGTTGGTAGTGAAATAGAAATAACGAAAACTTTTATTAAAGTTAACCTCATTACTGCTGGGATCCACTCGTATGGGAGTTTTCTCTGCCTACCTGACCCATATTTCTTAACCAAATATATAACGAATATAGGATGTAGCACCGGCCTCTATTAGGCAGTTGTTAGTAAGAACAAAACGCATCTGTACATGAGATGACATAAATTGTTCACACAAATTTTGGCTGATACGTCTGGTCGTATTTTAACCACCTTGCTACCAAGTTCGCAATAACTTATGTATAAATGTTTATATGTTATTTCCCCACAACAATGAAATGTTTCATTTGTAACTGAGCAAAATTATAAAGAGATGATCACGTATAAAATTCAAATGTTATTATTTTAACATATATATGTATGCATTAAACATATCAAAAAGAGGAATAATATTAATTTTGCTGAGTGAACGTTGAAAGATTATCGTAGTTTTTTCCAGACTTAAACGTTACTGCATTTAATTATGAATATTTCGACCTCTGCAGAAGTTAAAACTGATAAATATTAACATTTGTTTGGTCTTGTTGTGCACCAAATTATTGGTCAGCATAGATAACCGAATTTATAAAGCTTAAAATCAGAGATCTTAATCTTTATCATTTTTGTGAAAGACAGACTATCCGTCTTTGAAACGAACATTGGTTGCAGGGGCAGTGATAAATTTTACTATTATCAAGGTTGCGAACTTGATAAAAACAACTGAGCCATTTAGTACATACATTTGTCAGTATAAACAAAGATTTGTATAGTGTAGAAAAAGCAATTCGTCCAGGAGACCGGTTTCCTCCTTATTGGGAACTCATCACGTACTGGCCAGAATTTGCCGCGATCAGGGTTATCCGTCTATTAGACTGTAATCTGCTGATAAACGCCAGATGAATGGTTGGGTTCAAACCATGTTTTCGAAGATGGTAGTTAATATATTTACAAATACGACTTGGACTGAGCATTTACTTATAACTGGACGCTCTAAAGTCTACGCTACAGATGCAAAAAGATTCTTATGTCTGTTATTGCATTTTGTCGCGTCTTACAGAATAAGTTTACTTGAGCATCAAGTCCCGAAAACAGCACAGTTGTCGAGTAAAACAACTTTGTCCGATAATTACTAGGAATTGTGTTTTTAGCTGTGTCATTACGTGTATTACAAATTTAAATTCTGAAATATTTCGTAGATGAAAGCATAAACAAATTTTAATCTCATATTCATCCATCAATAATTAAAATGATCGATCTTTGGCAAAAGAAATTAACTTGATTAATCAAATGTATAATATAAACTAATCAGTTAAATAAATATATCCCAAATAATATGGAAAAAAATCATTTTATTTACTCGCTGTACAATTTAGCAAAATCGCCGCCAGTCCCACTTTATGATTATGTAATCATCATTAGAACGTGACTAGGAACTGGCTGGGCGAGATCAATGCTCATGTTTATATTGGTTACGAAATGTGTCACTGAACTCTATTTGTATTGCTAAAATTGTCCTCAACCGGAATTTTGGATTTATAATTTCGATTCAGTCACAAACATGAATATTTCGTAGCTTCGATCAAACTAACATGTAATTCTAAAAAGACACCAGTGAACGCTTATATGAAAATAAAGTTTAACCTCATTTACACATGCGCTTCGTGTTTACCAAAGACTTATCAGTAGGAGACGCTACTACGCCCAATACTCACTAAAGATTTTGACAAGAAGTGTGGGAAAGTTAGACTGTTTAATCTCCTATACATATAGTTTTCCAAGCGTTATTGGAGTAAACTTCATATAAAATCTTCGCCAATGTGACTTCAAAGTCAAATCACTATTCATATATATATATATATATATATATATATATATACTCTATATATATATATATATATATATATATATATATATATATATATATATATAGACCTTGTTGAAAACCTCTCGCTGTAATTTATAAAATAAAAAACATGTCCAAGAACTGATTTGAATTTGATAATTTTACGTGTATATAAATTTGCTTTTGTTTTTATTGTTATTTTTTAAGACTGTGGAAAATTTTTCGTCATTGTTATTATAAATCAAACGAATAAAAAATTCGATATGTCATTAACGACGATATTCGGCACAAAATATCATATTTTAATATATTTACATACGCGCTTAATTCAAATAAATATTCGCTTTAATATAACAATAAATCTCCTATTATTCGCTTGTGTTTTGGAAACTCATTGATTCGGATATTTTTTTGAATGTCCTCGATTTTGATGCTTCATAAACAAATCTCACAGGAAATATATGAAAAATATAACAGCCATTGCTTTTGAATTTCGACTTTTATCTTCATGTCGTAAATTAGCATTTGCGTCTAGTGCTTTTCGTCTGTTGATTTATCACTCCAGTGTTGTTATGTTTATATCTATCCGGAGCATACCACGAAATGTGCTAGCATATGTCATTTTGAGAGTGAATTTCGACGCCTAAGAGTTTTCTGTCCTAACATGCTAATTAATATAACAGGGATATCGGATTAAAATCTTCGAAAACATTTTGCATGTGGTGAACAAAAGCAGTAACAATAACAACAACATCAATATTATCAACATTAACATATGAAGTATCAACTAATATTTTTGAATGATACTGTTCATAAATGTCGGATAAATGAATTTTATAATGATGACTAACGCATCGAAGAAGTCCAAGAAAAGGATCATGAAGCTACGGAAAACTAGCTAAAATGAAATCAAGTACAACTTCACAATAATTTCGTTATTATTGATGTTGCGTAGAATCAAAAAAAATTTATCGATCATTTTGAGGACAATGAAAGATAGTATGAGAATGATAATATTGGCGATTAATTTGATAAGAAAATAATGCACCAATAGAAATGCTACCGGAGAGATTTTCCATTGTTCTAGCTTTATCCATTCTAAATGAGCTGAAACATTAGATCTGATTATTGTCAATAAATGAAAAATAATGCTACATATGTAAACTAACACGATCGTTAATTCGGATAAAAGCTCGTGCGTTATACAACTAAGTAATCAGTAATTCAATGTGTGATCTTTAATAATTTTTAAAAAATTAAAATGTTGAAATTGAGATAAACGCGAATCCTATTTGATTTGACAACTCGCACATCGTGGCAAATCCACCGTTCGTTAGTGCGGCTAACTTTAAGAACTAATATTTGCTGTAGTTTAAAATAAATACAAATCAGATGTTCTTAATAAAAATGACGATCGCAGTAATGATGGCAATTGTATTATACGATGTTGATTAATACTTCGCATTAAAAAAGCTTAGGTATGGTGTGATAACAATATTGGTTTCGTAACTGTAATTTTTTTGAGTTAGTGCAGAAAGTTATTAATACATTTATGTAATTAAACGAACATTGGTTGCGCGGGTGGTGATAACAATTATTATAATCAAGGTTGCGGTCTTGATATAAACACCTGACCCATTAATTACTTAGATATTTCAGTATAAACTAAGAATTGTATAGTGTAGAAAAGGCAATTCTGGCCAGTAGAGGATGAATTCCCAATAAGGACGAAACCGGTCTACTGGATGAATTGCCTTTTCTACACTATGCAATTCATAGTTTATACTGACATATGTAAGTAATTAATGGGTCAAGTGTTTATATCAAGACCGCAACCTTGATTATAATAGTTGTTAATACAGTTTTTCTCAACTAAATTCTTTATTTGTGAAACAGGTATATAAAAGAAAACGAATATTATATCGTTGGAAACTGCAAGTATAATCTTAGTATTTTAAATGTAGGTGGTTTATTTAGTTTAATAGTACAAACATATATTTCTGCATGGTCTGTAATGTTTCATTTTAAAATACTTGCATGTACAAATTTCACTTTACTTCTTGCGTTCTTTTCGAAATCTCAGGCGTTTGATCCTTATATATATATATATATATATATATATATATATATATATATATATATATATATATATCTATATATAGCTATTTATTTATTTAAAAAGCTTGTGGTTTCACGTATATTTTCATCATTACTGAAATAATATTTGAACTTTAATTCACTTTCAATGAATAGCAGGCATTTGTCCGAATAACAGACTATTTTCGTCCTAAATTGTTCATAGCCATCAGTGCATACTTTTGATATGTAAATTAAACGGATATATCGGAAAGTATTTTTCGCAATGTATTCATCACATATTTAAACACCACGTATTTTAATTATGGATAATTGGGGCACACGCGATATTGTAATGCTGCAAGCCGCAGTGCTTCCATCATATGCTTAGGCCAAAAGGTATTTGTACATTGGTACATGAGGTAAACTCAGTAATGCAGATTTGTGAACGACGTTTTGATCCTTCATTCTTAGGTTCGTTATTAGGCTCACATTGTCACGCAAAAAATGTTAAGCATTTTTAAAAGACAATTTTGTTAAAGTTGTTAATTATAATCGATTTATATATATTAAGCATTCCTGGTCAAAGCTTCGATGTCCTACAATAACCATTCTTCGTGAAGTATCAAAAGACAAAATAGATGGGCTCCAAAAACACTATCAATACATTGCAGTTTGCTAATCCACATTACAATTTATGTATAACAACACACTGTCGACATACATCGGTTTTCACCATAATTAAATATATTTCATTTTATTTGTGCAATTTCTAGAGCTTTCTATAGTTACAAATATGTAAAGGAGGAATACCAAACCAATACTTACAGACAAATTCATTTTACTGAGCTTCATAATTGCTTGTTCTGAATTGATCTATAAATATTATTGTGTTTAAGCCTAATTTATTATAATGTACGACGGTGAAATTTTGATTTTCCAAATATGTACGTCATTACGAAGTTTTAATTTAGAGATATTATTTTCAAATTAATATATAATTAAGTTTGTCACAATTGTAGTCTTAAATTTGACTCCTACAATAAATATTTTGTTTATTTTTAATGTAATAAATTCGACGAAATTAATATAAAGAAATATCTCAGTTTTTTATACATTCCTTGTTTGCAGCACAAAGGATTTTCAAGTGAAAAAATCTATCGGAAAGTTTTATTATTATTATTATTATTATTATTATTATTATTATTATTATTATTATTATTATTATTCATGTTAGTACCGAATCTTTGACTATTTGGGCATATTTTAAATTAGGTTTCATACCAATTCGATTTCTGATTGTAACGATAATCCATTTCTGATTATATAAACAGGGATTCGTTGATAAAAATTGAGTTTAGAGAAGGGAAATTGACTGATATACACAATGTGTATGAATTCAAGCGTTTAAAAAATTTATGTTCCCTTTCCATATGGAACGATAACAATAACTTATAACTCAATTTCTCCTTAAATACCTATAAATCTTTCACTTTCTTGGTCACTTATCTGCACTTTATTTTTTGAGTGGTATATTGCCAAAATTACTGAAAAATTAATAAAGAAACACACAGTCGCAAAAGATAGCCTGGGAGCGAACAAAATTTTTTCGTGATACAATCAAAAGGTAATTGTGCAACATCATAGTGCGTAGCACAACACATTTCTTGAACATATTCTAAGATTGTGCACATGCGTTTTTACATACAGGTAACTAATTAGTTTGAACCGTATTTACGCCACAAAATGCATATTCAAATATGAAGACAGCATGCAATTTAAATGTATCACCACCAATTAATTCTTAAGGCCCGTACAAGGTAATTCGGCTGGCCTAATAAGGGCTACAATTTTTAAATCTATACAAATAAAATATGTATCATTCTGACATGAACATTTTTATATGTAAAAATTAACTAAACAACTTTGTTTTAAAAAATATGTTTGAATAACGCTAACTCATGGATGATTTGAATGTCGGATTCTACTGAGTTAAACAAATATTACAATTAAATATCAAATGTGATGCCAAAGATTTGATAATTTAACAATCTGGGATTACAATATGTGAAGTCTAAGGTTATTATTACATTAAAAATAGTCTATATATATATATATATATATATATATATATGTGTGTGTGTGTGTGTGTGTAATCGCGTTTCCCACGCTCTGATGATCATTTTTGAGAGAATGATAACGTTCGAGAAACTAGTTTGCGTTTATTTTAATAGTGATTATTATGTTGTTAGATCGATAATGCTAATACTAATGTTTGCAGTCCTGTAAGATAAATCGATTGATAACATTGATGCTGCTACACATCGGTGTATATTTTCATGTTTGGCGGCGATTGTCCTGTAACAAAATTAGTGACGCCATTTAATTTATTGTCTTCAATTGACTACACGCATTTCTAAGGAAATCAATTTTGTTTTGGAATCCTGGGCATCGATTGTATACATTATTCAGGTAAAAGGTTTAATATATATCTACTGTCATTAATACGCAATCATTTTTTTTGTTTTAGAACACATCGTTGAATCCGACAGTGAAGAAAGTAACCGATCCAATATTAACTATTGAAATAACTAGTAAATATTACTAGTTAATCGCTAAACAATTAGTTTAATCAGGAAATGTGATTGTTTAACGTGAGAACCTACTTCCTATTATAGATACAAATCAACTAACGAATATTTACCTTGTGTGTGAAGATATCGGATGGTATAAAGTTTAGATCGTAATGATTTCCATGAAAAAAATTCTAATTATATGCTTCTTACTTTGTTAGCTATAAAAAATTCTGAATGAAAAATAAAAATTAGTTTGAATGACGAGTATTTCAATTTAAAGTGTGACTAGAAAATTTTTCTATTGCATTTATTTTGTCTTGAATTCCACATCAGTCGTTAAAATTTTACTTTAAATAAGTACAGGTTTTGGATGCTGAGTGTCATACAATCAAGTAACTTAGAAAGTCTTCATTATTTAAAATAACTTTTAACACTCCAATTCTTTGTTAGCCCTTAAAGTGATATGATTGTCTGTTATAATATTGCAGATAATGTGTATAGTATATAAAAGCTAAAATGAGCATTCAATAATTTATACATTCCCACTATAAGCAGATTTGTAAGAGAACACTCACCTATCGACCTGTCTCCTCATATAAATTCTACGATAGACAAACGCATCCCAATGAACAAAGAGATTAACCAGGTACGTTTCTGCTGCATTTAGCACCTGAAGTCTAATTATGAAGAAAAATCGAAATTTTTTCCAAGGCAATAATTACAGAGCCATGCCACATTCATAAATTAATTCATAGAGAAAGATTTTTTAAATCTTTTAGCATACGTGTGCTTTTTATAACCTCAACAAAACCCTAAAACAGACAAGTAATGAATAAGTAGGAAGCACTTGCAAGTTAATAGATCAAAATGCATATCGGTGTAGCGTGTCGTATGATGCATTTAAATTACACAGATTTAACTTTATTATTTCCGTCATGTATCTGACTTAGACAGAAACTATTCAGAACAAAGATTTTTCGTTATTCTAATCGCGATGTTCCACTGGCATTCATGTTCGTTTTAAGCATGGTTTAAATGGCATTAGGTGCTTAAACAAGCAACAATTTGAACAATAATGTAATACGACACTATATCGGGACCAAACTATAAATAAATAAATAAATAAATTGATTTATATATATACATATATATATAAATATATATATATATATATATATATATATATATAATAATTAATTTATATATATATATGCATTTTTTTTTAATATTTATATATCTATATTGAAATTTTGTTATTTTTGTAGAAACTTATAGTAAAAATGTCATGCTTTTGTGATCAAAATTAAACATTATCGATAAACTTACACAAACATTTCCCTTCATATATGAAATTCTTGCCACACGTCACGAATTGTGCAATGAAAAAATGTTAGGATATCACACGGATTATCAAATAGGTAAAACAGTTTAAAATAACGATTGGAATTGCTTCAAATAATTATGCTTCTCCATAATATTTTATTTATTGCACCATGCCAGATCAAGTACGGAGTTGCTTCATACTAATGATAATTTTCAAGTATAACCTTGCATTCGTTTTCGTGTGAAGTAAGTACGAATTCCAACGCCCGATTGTTGCATCGCATTCTTGTTGATTTTCCTTTGTAATTTTTTCAACACCAATTTCTCCACCTTCTAATAGCAACGATTAGACGTTCTTGATATAGTTACTTTAACATCTCTCACAATCTGAATAAATTCATAATATTGCTGCAGCGTTTCAGCAATGTTGCAAACCCATTTTCCAGATATGGTGCAGCCAAAATATTTTTTCCCATATGGAACACACGACCATAATCGGACACATTTATATGCTATGAGCCTTACTATATTTGAACAAATTTTATTAAAATTAAATGCAAAATTGTTACGTTTTTTATTTATTCTATTTCTTGAATATTTTTAGGTTCCCTCAATTCCAATATTAGTTGGAAAAATTTTAAATAAATAATTTGCCATTTTGGATGAAGAATTCATTGAATATACTTTTTGAACAATATTGGAAACAGCAACGCCCAAAATTTTTGTCAGGGGAAGCTGAAATACTGGCCAGAATGGAAACTTTCATGCTGTAGTAAAGTAAGAACTAATCATATTAAGACCAGGCACGTAGAGAAAATAATTTCTCCTATTTTAAGTCTGCACCCATTTTGTCTATTTAACTGCAGCCGCAAAAATCCATTTGTTTTTGAGTTTGATATTATATGATTCAGCCGTCTTGTTGCAAGAAGTTTTTCATCCGATTTGCATTCATTCATGAACTAGTTTCAAATAGGGGTAGACTTTCCAAGAAATAATGCTTAGCAGTTAATGCGTAATGGTACTAGGACAAAATGAACTAACGAGTCATGGTATTGAATGAAAAAATGTGATTGTTTACTGAAGGGAAAGTTAGCATTCAACTGATATTTCATTGCTTAGTAATTCCCTGACTTTGTACTATGAAAATGGTTTGCAGCTTAGTAAAGAGTAGCAGAAGAGAAGTTATGTAGTTCGGAAATTTTTGACTAAACGCTTGCTGTCCAGGATGCACATTAAATAGAAAATAGTTTTGAAAATATTGAGATGACATTTCGTGTCCCAACTACTTGTCGGATCACAATTCAAGCCAATGATAGAAAGGCTAGCATTTTAAGTGGGCAGCAAAAATAGTGCATGACAGCTTCTGAAGTTAGAACAATAAGGGAAATCACAAAGAGGAAACGAGGTAATTGGTATAATTTTAAACAGTCCAATTTGTGCATTTCTGGCATGAAATAATAGGCCGATTTAAAATAATTGGTTTGATTGGCATTCGCTTAGCAAGATGTATGAATTCCAACTCTTACAGCAAATTTAAGTCATAAATCAGAAGCTGATCAAATGCACCTTGTAAGTAGCTTCTCATTTATTAATATTGTTTTACAAAATAATAATTAATTGAGAAACAAGTAAAATAGCAATGGAGATGTCGTCATATCTACCTGGTGTCGTTCAGTTGTAAATTTCATGTACATGGTCCACATTGTGGCCGTCATTTAGTAATAAACGAGTCTGGCAGGGTTTGATACATCAACTTTAATGTGCCGCTTTGTGCTGTTATAATGCTCGTTCATTTTATTTTAGCTGCGTCTGCATGAATTTATCGTTATTCCGGTTGAATGTTGATTGCGTTAAACCAAATGATTACCAGCTGTCCGATACATCATTGCTGGTAGTATACTGAATAATTGATCAAAACATATTATGTTGCGTAATAATTTAATATTGGAGGTTCGTATTTATCTAAATAGATTTCGCTTTAGTATATTAAATTGGCCTCTTTAATCCTTAATTTGAGAATGTAGAGATGGCTCAACCGACCGTGTACCGATTGGAACATTTACACATCTTACTTAAAGACTAAAATCTTCAAGCATTTAGTCAATCTTGTTACAAATAGCCACAGTAGCTTCTATTGATTTCTTGTATTGTAGAACAAATAAATATAAGAAAGCACAACCCAAATGCGCCACGAATTTGTTAATTATTACGGATTTAATAAGAGCGAGAAATTTATGCTTAGCATCCTGATTTATGCTTCTCGTGGTGCATGTGGAAAAATTTTACAACTGAATTGAATGACAGAGAAGTGAAGAATTGAGGGTTTGTGCTCATAAATGGGCAAATTCGTGTATATTAATTATAAATATTAAAAAACGAGCATTAAGCGATTAAAAAAGTATGCAAAGAGTTTGTATCATAATAGCGCACGGCAGACAGACCCGCAACAACTTAGTGATACAGCAAACCAGTCATTAAAGCTACAGCCTTAATTCTTCTACCAAGCGTTATAGTAGCTGATCATAACTACAACAAAGGCAAGCAGTGTCGACAACACAACTTCGACTGACATGTAGAATGGAATGTTAGTCAAGAACTATTAAAGCAAGAAGATTTATTGTGAACCGATTGAACAAGCAGTGCCGAACGAAAGTGAAAATAATTGGATGCTCACATTTTTTCATTGAATCCGCTCGTGCCCTGAGCTAAATATAAAGCATAGAGCTAAACGATTTTTTGATTAGCATGCCTTCAATGAAGCATTTCCAGAGCTGAATCTAGCATTTAGTCTATAGTCACTCTTGTGGTATCGCAGCATGTTGAAATGTCTCAATATAATACGCATAAATTACAAATGTCTCAACAAATTTGTCTTATACTATACAAATGATATAATTAAAGATTTGTTATTATATCAGAGTAGATGACGCACAAAGTCAACATGATATCAAGACCTCTCTCGAAATAAAGGAAGAAACCTATCACAAAGGAGCATCTGGCACAGTTATAAACAAAAGACCGATTTCACTTGAATTATAAATTTATACAGTATGAGTATATTCCCATCTGAAAAGAAACCTTCAGAGATAACTCAAATGGAAGCCTTGGTCCGGACACAACAATCATTGAAAGGAACCCCCTTGTGGTAATAACAATGTACATACTTTAAATTCGGTATTAGGTGTTGCGTTAGTAGTAACAAATTACTTCGTTACTCAATGAATTACGTTAATTTGAACATTAGATCACAGATAAACTATTGAGAAACGTTCATACATACAAAGGAATCAAAACATAAAAGCTGGATAATCCGAATCCATCTAGATAAGCTTAATCGCCCGTGATAGCCACAAGAATACAGTTAAATAATATTACCTCAAACAGACGTCTGTTAATATATTAATAAATAAACAATAAATACTTAAAATTTATGTTAAAAGAGAATCAATGCAGCCGTGAATCGCATCAAAATATTATCACACATGCTACAAACGATATCATTATTAATCCACTCTTGTTAGACTTTTGACTATTCTTTTCTTTTTAACTAGATACCAGAATATGACTAAAGAATTTACAATTACTTGAACCAGATCAGTCATTGTACGATAGGACCGTTTCACCAGAGTAATATTTTTAGCTGTAGTACTATGAGGCAGAGCATATAAACAAGGTAGTATATATCGAACATTGTAAAAATAGCAATATTTATTGATATATAATTATATATATATATATATATATATATATATATATACTGATATATCTAAATTGTAATATACAATATTAATTGAACTTTTAGTCCCCAAGAAAGGTCTCATGGCACTTATAATACTGCCTTGAATTAGCTTATTCAACGCATATGAGATAAATTTCTTCAAAGGTATTTGACTCGATTTCGAAATCTCAGGGTCACCCATTGCGTGTAATTTAGTTATTATCTCACCATGTATGATCTAACTTTCCAGTTAGAAGAATTGCTAGGATATAAGCCATTATAGAAACTTACAAGAAGAAGAGTATAATAAATAGAACACAACAATAATAAAGAAACGATTGGAGACGAAGGTGGCAAGAGATTGTTTACATTTAAATACATGTGTGGCATTATACAAACTATGCAATTTAGGCTATATTTTGTTTTTATCTGCATAGAATGGCAAGATTCAGGCAGGTCTGTTATGGGTTGAGAATTACTTGATAAGATTATTTGGATTGGTGAAGTAAAGATTTTTGTGTGGTTCGAACAAGAACGCCAAATGCGTATTTTTCAGCTATTATCCCACTTTTTCAAAATTATTCTTTCATTAAGCAGCTGGTCTGGATGCTATGCTGAACTAGAAACTTATATTTCACAGACAAAACTGACTTGCACAACAAAGTGATTTAAATAGATCGGCCTTTGAAGGTGTCAGATTGGAAAATGAAAATGTATATGAGAATCCATGGAAATTTATTGTAACTGCTTTTGCCCTTATTTGTCACCATTCTGAAGTAGTGGGATATTGATAAAAGCAGAACCACCATTGGTGCTAATGTCAGCATTTTCACCGTACTAATACCAGAGCCGTCGCCAATTGTACGCAAATTTCATTGTAATCAATTCGACTAGTTAAGTAACGTATGGTACCGCCAGTTGGTCTCTTGTATTTACTCCATTACAAACATCTACCCTATGCCATTCAGCTAAACTAACAGCGTAATGCTGCAGAATTGATATGTTAATATGCCACCAGAGCAACCGATGCATGAATTACGTAACCAGTTTATGTTAAGTCGGTACTGCTTCCTTGCTAGCCCCATGCATAGCAGTATTTTGTCTAAATTGAAACCAGAATTGATAGTTCATTTGTGTTGAATATTTCCTAAATGCTAATAAAGTCCCTTTGTTTCATACCTTTCTTTAATCGAACTATAAAATAATTTTGACTCAAGTTATCTGATTCAGTTGTTCATCATCACACATTTCCGTCTAAAGTTTTAGTTAGTCATCTCAATCCTCATTATACGTTAGACACAATCCTCCAAAGTTAGTATGTTGTGGTAATAAAGTGTTATATATACTAGGATAAAGAATAGCCATCTCGCGACTTGTGTTAGATTGAATGTAGTAGTAGATAGAATTCTGGTGCTCTTAGATTCTAATAAGAGAACAATTTCTCGGGTCGTATTGAACTCCATCTTTACGCAGTCGCCATCTTGCAGAATTCTAAAATTATAATAGAATTCAATCTTCCATAGGCCAATCCTCCAGTTCATGGTTTTGTCCCAAAAATTGAATTCAGTAAATCTCACACATTAATTGTAAGAGAATCTAAATTTCTGTGGAAATTAAATTTAATGTAAATATTTTTTAATGATTTTTCTATATATTCGCATTCGTTATAAAATAATTATTGCAGAAAAAACAATTCCAACTCAACTTATAGCTTGGTTTCATATTAATTGTGTACCATTTTGTGAAGTTGAAACGGCTTCTTGCTCAGGAACTGGGTCAGAAATATCTGTGCTGCGTATTTATATTGCTTGTGCCATATGCAAATTTCCACCTGTAAATAATAGGGTAACTTGTTAAAAAGATTAGTGCAAACTTGAACTTTTTAGCCGACATTCGTCAGCTAATTGCTGTATTATTGACGCACTATGTTCCCACCATTCCACCCTTTTATAGTAAACACGCGCCAGAAAGTAATCCATGATGGTAGAATTGTATGTATAATGGCGAAAAAGGTACAAAAGTGGAATAAGTACAGTTGCTGATCTTTCTCGCCTGCTGTGTACATTCTGGCAGTGCAATTCCGTTTGTTGTTGGTAGAACGATATAGCAATTTAACGATTTTAATTACGAAATGCATTCCTGCCGTATTGGCGCTGAACGATAACTGAACCATCAATGCCGATATGTAAGAAGCCTGATTTCCGGCCAGGTTTACTGACTAAACTTCCTTCCGTTACCGAACTCAGGTAAAACGGCTAAAAGGTGTTTGAATATTCTTGTTGAGGAACTGGCGTTCATTGTCAAGAATGGGGATACTACATCTGTGCGCGCACTAATTGCATTCAAGCTCAGCAACAGTTTTGCAGCTGAAAGGCACGGTTTGGTCCACCCATCTTCAAGCAAGCTGGTGTCACAGTCAAACTGGACTCGTGTAGAGTCATTTTCATGACGCTTGGTTAACCACAAATATTCGGTTCAAACTCATAAGAAACATCATGTGTCACTGAAGTCGAGGCTGTATTTGCGAAATCATTATCGTTTGCCAAACAGCCACACACTACTACTATCAGCGTAAATGTTTAACAACATCTTTGGGACCAAATGTAATTAAGATTGTCAGAATAAACCAAGAATTGTATATACAAAGACCATCGGTGTTTGACTCAGCGGTTAGAGCAATCTAGAGACGGGCAACAATAAACATGTGCGAACTCCGTTTGCGGCAAATCCTGGGTAATGATGAGTCTTAACGGTATTTGCAGAAACTTTGTTTATTTGGATAATGTCCTTTCCGGTTGTAAAATGTAGTTTCAACTGAAATGTTTGTTTATATCAAGATTGGCAAGTTGATTGCATTAATTTTATACTTGCTCGCGCAAAAAATGTTCTTTAATATATAAATATTCAATTCAATACCACTTCCCCACGTAGTGGTATCCGTTCTAAAAATGATAGTCAACAAGAAGCTTGATACGAATCGTGCAAGTATTCCAGGTTCCGCCAAAATGAAGCGCTTCGTAGTAGTTATAATATCACGCTACTTTATACTTCATTGGTATGTAATGTTTCGCCGCCGTTGCAAACTTGATTAAAAATACGGATTGTTCGCCCAAGCCACCAATGTTTCTTTAATTAGTTTACTACATTTTGCTCACCAGTTTCGTGCAGCAATCACTTTAATCTGTTCTCTCTACTGTGCATCAAAGTTTCACTGTCTTCGTCTGCCAGGGGTCCCAGTCATATATATATATATATATATATATATATATATATATATATATATATATATATATATATATATATATATAACTAATCCCGGTAGACGAGTAAGTGATGTATATATATATATATATATATATATATATATATATATATATATATATATATATATATATAGAGAGAGATATATATATATAAAGATTGAGCAGGACTTAAGCATTTTGTTAAATACAAAGTTAAATATATCTACTAAGCCATGGTTAGGTCCTATTTGGTAAACATTTAATTCGTAGAAAAGGACTGTCGTCAGGTGATTGCACACTGACAGTTTCACTAGACACTGGCTGTAAAGGTCAGCAAACAGTCATCACGTTGCATGATGTTAGTATTGGTTTATTTACGAATTAAACTTTGAGCCATTTCTACTTGATTCAACTCTTTTGATTGAAACCGTAGACCCTTTAGAATGGTGAAAATTCTTATCAGTTAGTGAATATACTTTCATTAAACCATAAAGATAGTTGACCGTTATTTTTAAATCGAAAGCCATATTATGTATAAACAATTCCTTAGGTTTAACCAGTCATTGAATGAATTTGGAATAAATCTATCGTCAGCTGCACGTGTTAATCTTTTATGTGTGACTGATAGTAGTTGCTAAAAACGATGACTGGTTAAAAAATAGTAGTGCTTTTCAAGTCACAGAACTTGATTTAAAGAATGTTACTACCGTCATCGCGCAATCAACATTGTTGAAGTGACTCAATAATTATAAGTAAATATGTAAAGGTTTTCATATAATTTTATAGTTCAGACAATAGAATATGTATATATATCATTGAAATAACAGTTAACCTGTTGTTATCTTTATACTTTAGTCGTGCCAAAATCGTTCGGTGTTATATACACATACACATATTGAAAATTCCGCCAGTAAGACAAGTTAGTATTTCAGACGATCATTTGTGTCATTGATTATCTGCCACCCAAATTGTGTTTTTTATTATACTTGCGGATATATAATACTACAGTTAGTGTAATTGCGCTTTATTTTGGCAAAATTGCAGCTGCCATTAATTTAAATATAAGTATATGCATTAATGCATATCCAAACTTGTGTGTGTGCATTGGTGCTGTGCTTGTAAAATGTGCTACGTCCAGTAATGCCATTAATTTATGACAAAAATATCCTCTAGCAAACAAAAGTTTCCATAACATTAAATACCATAACAACTTTGACCGGGAATGCACGTTAATCAAGTGCGTAAGTTAACAACTATTTAAGTCCATAAAGCAGTTTGATAAATTATCGCGAATTGAGAACAATTTATGTATTTTTGATGTGCGCAAAAGTAATATCACAGATATGTTACAAAAATTATTTCTACTGCAGTTGAAAATGTTTTACGTATTTGAAACTGAACATTTAAAAGAATTTGGTCAAGAATTTTTTACAAATTTTTCAATGAGTCTATCCACCAGGTCGTTTATTTTTGTCTTTCGATACGGTAACTTCGATTGTATATAAGCGTGTAAACAAGAAACGCAACTGTACATGAGTTCATACCTGTTGTTCGTGTTGACTTTGGTTTATCCTTGTGGTCCTATTTGAACCAATTTGTCACTAGGTGCGCAACACTTAATTCAAAATTTCATATACATTAGCTCTTCATAACAAGCTTTATCTATTTTTTTTATATGTTTAATTGTATTGTCATGATATTCATCAAGGCCAGATGTATGGATTTGATGGTATAATAGGTGTTCAGAAGTAGTTGTAAATCTCAATTTTGGTGAAATGTAGCATACCTTGAAACCCATTGAGTTGGTACCATGTATCGACGCCGTATACATAGTGGTGGTACTGTGTACCATTTTGCCAACCATAGTGTTGGAATCAGGTACTGACTCAACAGACATAGTGTTGTCATACTTTACTGGCTCGTTATTTACACGATATATATTGAGATAGCTTTGAAGTCGCAATGTTTAAGACTTAATATGAAGTTAACTTCACTACTTTAGGTTTACACATTCGTATAGGAGATTGTACTTTCCTATTTTTCCACATTCCTCACCAAATATATAATAGGTAAAGGGCGTAATACCGTCTCCTATTGATGAGTCGCTAGTAAGCACGAAACGAATGCGCACGAGGTAAAACTTCCCTTTCATGTTGCCTTTGGTTTATCCTTCTGATCATATTCTTACTAATTTGTTATTAGGTGCTCAATACATAATACATAATTGAATATATATTAGTTCTTCGCCACAAACAGTATCTAACAGTTTTTCATCCTGTTCACAATGTGTTATACTCGATAAAGTGAGACATATTGTTATAAAAACTACTCGCATGAGAAATATAACCGTCTAACAATCCCAAATAACTTTTGTAAATACAAAGTGAGTTTGGGATTAACATCGGCTTCTAATGAGTGGCCCTAATGCGTAAAGCATCTACATCAGTGGATGTACAACTTTACTTTATGTCCACTATACCAAATGAATAAAAATAAATGTCAATTTATGCCATAGACTTTGCGTGCCTAATAACATGTGAGTTCATAGAAGACAAAAAGGATAAGCCAAAATCATAACGAACCAAAAGCGTTCACTTACCGGCGACTGATCGGTAAAGTCCTGTAAATAATCTCACTCGTAATAACTATTTTGTCGAGAAATACGGGACGGTTGGACGATGCAATTGATTATGGGTAAGTGTATTAAAGCAGTGTTAGGGTCAACTTCAAATAATGTCAATAAACGCGATTTCAAAGCCAACTCACAATGAATAATAGCCACCAAACCGATAAGTTTTACTAACACTAGGATTTTGGAGATTGCCTAAATTCAGCCAATATGGAGAATAAGAACTAAATAGAATACGGCTTCTTCAGCAGTGCACTTTTTCTCTAGTCTTGATAGACATTAGTTATCACTTCGTCTTGATAATCACGATATTACTCACTTAAACGTACTGTTGTAGTATTCACAATGTTGTGGAAAACTAACTTACACGCAGCTATGTATAAAATAAATTGTACCTAGTGCCAACTTGGCATATTAGCTAAATATTACACGTGATGAGGTTACCATGGCTCATATATTTACCCGATGGATTTAATGTGTACCGGTGAAGAAAATCTATATGAGATGACAAAGTTCCTAGTAGAGCGCCGGCTCAGTCGATTTGTAGCACCACCAATTATTTTTATAGACCAGGGTGGACAGATTCAGACGAAAGAATTTAATCAGTGATTCAAGAACCTTGACTTAACTTATCCTATGGCTGTATCTTATCATTCTCAGACTAATGCGAGGACTGAGTGTACACATCGGACGATGAAAGAAGTATTGCCACATTGGTGCCACGACATCCCAGAGTCCTGGTACGAAAAATTTAATTTATTCGAGCGGGCCGTGTGTTTCACATTATCACCAGACTTAGAAATTGGTCCTGCAATAATGGTATATGAATGGCAGATACGAACGCCTGGCGAAACCGTAACCCCAGGGACCAACAAGCTCCGCACAATAGCAAATCAACAGGAGTGCCTATAACAGCTGGCTCAAGCTATTTCATCAAGATATATTGGACAGTTGTCTGTTGAAAAGCCCTATAGGTATGCACATTATAACAGTAAGTGAAGATATATTTAGTATAGAAAAGTAAACATCGTTTTAAGTTCTAGTGTCATTGTTGGCAGACGTGAAATCAGTTTCACACCAAATAATAAAAAAAGTAATGTTAGATTCGGCAGACTGGTTTGGTTCTTTCAAAGTATACGACCACTAATAAAATATATTTATAAGAGAGATATTTAAAGATGGAGCATGAACTTAAGAGCTATATTATAATAGATTTATACTCAATTACTAATTTATTGATTAATAAATTTTCCACAAGTTGTGTTTTATTCCTGGGCCTATTGTGTCAACCCTGAAGATGAGACTGGAAATTCGGTCTAGAAAATTCGGAAAAATAACAATGGAAAATCTTGTGCCAACGTCATTTTCAGACAATCAGCTGATGGAAGGCTTAAAAAAGAAGGGACAAGTGAGAACCCATCAATTGAGGCCAAAAATTACATCACCTGGAAATGACCAAAATTCAAGATTTTACCGACCTAAGAGTGCTTTCAATTGTCCCGCACAAGGAAAATGCAGTCAAATCCACAACAAGAAGGACAGCACTGCGCAACGAGAATCGTCTTTTAATAAATTAGAGGCTGGAATTTTTAAAAGTATCTTCTATTCTGGAATAAAAAAATTGCACATTAAGAACTTAATTTTTCTTAAAAATTGGCAATGCGCCTTATAATCCGTTGCCTTTTATGTGTTAAAATTCTTGTCTCGTGATAAATATGAAATAACATTTTGGAAATATCAGAAATACTACCTAGCACAATTCCATTCTGCTGTAATGTTTTTCAATATAAAACCTTCCCATGATTTATGTCAAAGACCCACGGCATTGTAATTGTTTACCTTGTCTACTAAGAATAATTAACGATTTCACCTCCTTATTGTTGTTAAATATTTTACCCACTTCATTAGCTACGATTTATGCCTAGCTAGATATTGTATTATATTAAGACTAGAAAATTTATTTTGCTCGAGAAAATAAAATTTACGTACTTATTAGTCAAATGAAGGATAAAAGTGATATTGGCAATGTGTTCGAAACACGCCTTATAATCCGTTGTGTGTAAGAAGACCCGTTCGTAAAGGGTGGGCTTCATATCCAGGAGCGCCGTATGGTTCGGAGAAACACAGTAGTAGGTCAATGTTCCATTTAAAGCAACACAGCAATATAAATGCTTGAAACGCAATGAGCAATTAGATACTTCAATGTAAAATACAAAAAAGTGGTTAAGATAAGACATAAGGGTATTTTTAAATAAATGTAAAAACATTTCTATAAAGAATGTATTAGCCAGTTGAATTTCGTAACTTGATAGGTAATCAAATATTAGTAAAAGGATGAGTTTATGAGCTGTGGAAGATCTGTTCAAACCAATTTGTTGAAAATTATACTAAAAATAAATCAACCTATTTTACCTACCAGAGGCCACTGTCTTATACACGCGGATTTACTTGCTAAATTTTAAAACATCTTTAATATTAATTAATTAATAGGTGATAACCTAAGTAAATCTGCTTGAAGGAAATAATCAGATCTCGAAGTGGGCTGGCTGAATCTGTCATCAACTATGGAATTCCAATCTACTTGGATCCATTCCCTATTATTTAATTGCTAATAATCTCTAGTTAGAGAAACAACTTGTGGCATGTTCAGAGTCTTATTGAATAAGTTAAAGGAATAAGCAATTTATTCTTCCTTAGGCATTGAGTTCAAGGGTCTAAAGGTTCGTCTGCGAGCGTATCTGCTATCCATAGGCCGTTGTCGTTGGTTCAAATTCTGTAACTGTTGATAGGGCACATCACATATCCCGCTCAATTAAATGTGTTTTTCCTAGACGACATTATAGAGAATTTGGCACCAAAATGGTAGAATTTTTTTAACCATACTGCGCTCTTTCTCTCATCCGTTACACAAGTATGAAGGTTACATTCTACTACTATTATACTTAGGTTCTTTCACTCCTAATTAAATTCATTCAACTCGAACTGTGCAAGTAAGTCGGCAACGATGACTGTTAGTGTACAAAATCAACCGAAGCAGCTTTTTTCTAAGCATCTTATAATTTTTTCTTGTTTCCATAAATTCAACATTTATGACGAATTTAATAATGATGGAAAGCAATAAGGCAGCCTCGCCACTCGCCACATGTTACAGATACTACTAGTTGCTATGCAAAAATGTATGCCATATAGAGTCATTTAAAGCAACAGTAGTAACCAATTCGCTATTCCGTCGTTAATAACGCTGACATGCATTGCCGTTCATATAGCAATTACATTTATTCTTAAAATCAATTAGTCTAATCCATTTTCGAATAAAATCTAAGGCCAAGTTTGGAAAAAGGGTGTTCGCAATACTATATTACATATGATAGATGTCAATATTTTCCAGTAATTTGGTGTACTATTCACCATCCTGACAAAACACAGTTCTTGGATGCACAAATTTATCATCAGCGACATAATCGGCAACATGAAATCTTCGGCTCCAGTATCAAATTGCATAATCACAGGCTGCGGGTTGATAAGTTATAAAAATCCCTGCATGTGATGTAGTTTCCCTTAAGTCATACCGTCAAGAGGTAATCGATTCTTGCTTTAAATCAAGTTTTCGAGCTTGAAGTAAACACCAACCCAATTGTATTTAACCAGTCTACGAACAACATAACAAAACTACCGCCAGCCGCAACGCACTGACGCGTTTCGACCTTCCATGATCATCATCAGAGTATGACGGCAAACTGACTATCGATGATCAAACCGCATCGATTCTTGGCAGACAACATATTGCTATTCGAAGTCCCAATCGTAGATCCATAATGCTGAATACCAGTAGGTTTTTGATTTTGGACAGCACATCGGCTACCAATTGGTGTGATGTGTTTGGCTTCATTGTCACCTCGATATGTCCGTTCTAACGGAAAACCATACTGACGTTTTTGCACAACAAGCAGCGTATTGGTTATATTTGCTTCCATGGATGACGGTGACATTGGGTGCCACTGACTATCGAGTGCATACCGTATGTCTCGCGAAGATATAATAGACTTAATGTCGCATCCGCAAGTTGTTGATATTTGATTCAACCGCGGTGTCGTTTATCATGTTGTGATTGACCATCATTGCATTATTTTTAAAATCTGGACTACCAGTATCAGGCTGCCAAGCGTGCTCAAAAGAGTACCATATCCTGTATGACAAGCAGTACAAAAATGATTGCTTCGTGCGGTTACATTTTTGGCAAAAAATCAATTATCTCGAACAACTACGACTTATTTCGTACCATCGTATCCAGGGGGAATCTCACCCAACAATGGTTCGAGGCTTTATAATTCTGTAAAAAACATTCTGAAGTCAGATCGAAATGGATCTAATCCTCACCGTTTCAATTTTGCATGTGAGATTTCTACTGGTAAATCGATTTTTTTAGCTACCAAACGATTTACTCATTCACAAACCGCCATTCGTACAATCGGTGCTGCTAATGTGAAATCTTGTGCTAGCAGAGAAGCTACAAAATTGCCGAAATGAGCCTGCCGCCTTACAATAACTTGTGGTGCATGTCCAGGCTTAAATCTCGACGAAGGGCTGAAATAACTGGTTGTTTTGGACGCCAACATTGGCGAAAGTTAATGTACTTCCACCCAGACTCGGTCAAAATTTTGTTTTGGCCTAAGTGATTTGTGTTTATTTGGCACATTCCCATAGTGTTCAAAAAACTATTTTTACGAAGACCAACGCTACCACCGAATTACGATACCATATTATTCAGGGCGAAAAAAACATCATTATTTTGATGAGATACATAGGTATTCTCGCATAAATCTCATCAGTATTACAAACCAAAAAACCAATTATTTATTTATTATTATTTTCCGAAATTTTGAGACTCGCTCCAGCAAACAACTACATACTATGCTGTTCAGCCTTTCAAGTCATTGAGCTGATTGTCGAGCATTCAAATCAGCTCAATTAGAGCGTACTTATCCGCAAACGTAGCTAATGCAACACAGATACCTCTTATTAACTTCATTTGCTTCGATCTTGACTCTGAGTGGAATTCAATAGAAAACCTCCTCAACCATACTTACGACTAATCACAAGAATGATAGTCTCACGATGTAAACAAGACACATTTTGAGTAATTTTTTAAAATATCTTTGCGTAAAAACGTTGTGTGTTTCATATTGAAACTACATTAATTAGAATGATTTTTTTTATTTTATGACCGTCTGTTGTTTTTTTAATCACGCGCATTATATTTAATATTTAAAAAATTTAATTTAATTCAGTCTCATTATTTTAATGGCTTTTTGTGTAAAAACAAGATTTTATCAAACTTTTTCTTTTTGGCGCCGATAGAGGTTTCCACAAATTCATTACATTGAAGAAATTCTGTTCAGTAACTTCAATTTTAAGAGTGAATACGAGTAAGACAATAGTGTTCTTAATGTTTATCACGGATGTTTTGCATCCATTAACGGTGATTAAAGAGTATAAGATTGGTGCTTAGCTCGTGATAGCTCACACAGATCCGCATAAACAGTTATATAGACTAAAAACGAGACAGTATTTAATTAATTTGGCAGGTGTATGTTTCATTTCCTAAATTGTCATTAATAGGTAAAGACAAAAAAGCAATCAAATTAAGATAGACAAGATTGTGGAAGTTATAAACAAAACGATAAAAAGTCAACCAATAAAAGGAGGAAACATAATGAGAGTACTGTCTTAAATTGTTCTCACTTTAATATATTATTCTTTACAAACAATGGTTCAATTAGCTCATATTTGACCAGGAGAAATAAACGAAAGATAGAATGAACGACACGTATAATCTCTTGTGCACATTTGTTTCGTGCTAACAGGTGACTCATCAATTATATATTAGGTGTTGTACACTTAGTAACATAAGTGCAACTATTATCAGAAGGATAAACCAAGGCAGCATGAACGGAAAGTATAATATCGTGCACATTCGATTAATGCTTACTGGCGAAGCCGGTTTTACACCCTATAAATACTATATATTATGGTGCGGAATGTTGGAAAATCGGAAGATACAATCTCGTATAGGAATGTGTACACCTGCAGTAATGAAACTAACAGCGTATAAAGTCTCGACAATGCGACTTCAAAGCTAACTCACACTATATAATATATATATCGAGTCTGTAAAGTATAAAAACACTACGGCTATTCTGTCAGTATCCAATACTAGCATAATAGTACAGAAAAGATATATGGTACTATCATTATGGTTGCCGAGTGGGTACATGGTACCAAGACGATGGATTTCAATGTATGCTATAGTTCACCAAAATTTAGGAATAAAACTATTTCTGCACGCCTGTTACTCCAGTAAATCCATACACTCTGGCCTTGATAGATGTCAGTTATCAAATTTCGCGGTAATCATGACACCATTCAATTAAATATATAACAGTTAGATTTTGTTTTTTTTTGCAAAGAACGAATATATGTTCAATTGTGTATTATGTGTTGCGAAACTAGTAACAAATTAATTCAAATATGTTCGGTATTATAAACCAAAGTCAGCTTGAACTGAACGTATAATCTGATATGCACCTTCGATTCGTGCTTACTGGCAACTCATCAGTAGAAGCCGAAATGACTCCATATACCCAATATATATTTGGATGAGGAATGTGATAAAATTGGATGGTACCTGATTGTAGATAAATACACGAACAAGGTAAAATCCTAGCCACTCTAATACCTAGTATAAAGCGAACATAAATTGCATAGGCTGTGATAATATTTATTTAAATCAATATTACTAACTTGAGATAAGCGACTATCCTACTTTGTCTTACCAGTCGAACAACAACCTTGTCAGTTCATCAAACTGCGAAGCATTTACAAGAAAAGCGATCTTATTTAAACGGCTTTCACAAATAGATTTCTGATGTACAATTTACATAACTAAAAGTGTCAGCTGCAAACTTTGTATTCACTTACGAACTTTAAATATTTTTAGATTTCGCCACACGAATATAAGATCAAAAAATTAAAATACATTGATTGCGCGACTAGCGGTTGAAATATTTGAGGCTGAGTATATACGCTTCAAAGGAACATCATTTGATGCTTTTCACTAGTAAGACTTATATCCGTTTGAAGGAAGCTGCAAAAATTTCATTCCCTTCATACATTTTAAATGCATCTTATCTTGTTGCTTGTAAATCTGTTTTTCATCACGCTATGCTGATGACCTGAGAATTTCACACTGCGTCAGTTCGTGTGAATGACAGAAGTTTTGCTATGCTGTACGACTGGTTAGTCTAAATGAGATTTATGTTTAGCTCAAGAGCGCCAAGCTAATTCTTTTAAACAATTTATGTTATATTATACAATAAATCGCCTGTAAAGATTTCTTTTATGCGTTCTAATATTTCACCGCTTATTCTTGTACATGTTACGATTATTTATACAGATTCAATGGCTGTTTGTTGCGCTATATCAGGTTACTAAGGAAGCGAATCTAAGATCATTTTAGTTTTAACTAACCTGGCAAAAAGACAAAGTTTTATTATTATTCAATAATATGTTTTGTAAAATTATATTAATAATTGAGGGATTTAGCCGTTTTTCTAACCCAAGAAATGAAATAAAGTAACATAGTGCGAAAGCTATCAGTTGCAAAATCTTTTATCCGCAGCTTAATAAAGAAAAGAAAATTGCACATGAATTGAATAGAAAATAGTGAATTGAATTTATTATTACGCGTTTCGTGTATTGTGCGTTTCGCGCATACTGCTTATTATAATGTGATACAGGCATGCAATCAAGCTTAATTGTCTTTACCTTGCAAAATTAATTGTATAAATACAATACATTTTGCAGTCGAGTTGAACTATGGGGAAAAAATTAAATTTTCCCATTGTGTTTAAATAACCTGCGTTATCATAAAGTTATGCCTCAAAATTCAATTTACATCGATGGAAATAACGAAGTGTAATTTTAAAAATATTAAAAATAGCATATGTGAATGAGCGTATAAATAACGTCCAATTATTTGGACTGCCAGCTACCAGCATACATCTGAAATAGAATAATTCTCTTGAAATCGATAAATCTATCAAAATTTGTGTTTGTCATGACTTCTTTTATTTTATTCCGCATATTTCGCTGTTTCGTTTCCAAGCATCTTCTTCAGTTGAATGTTTTTACATCAAATATTAATCAAGAGTACTGAAAGCGAGAAATATGGTGTATATAGTGTCATTCATATTTTAAAATAAGTAATGTAATAAATATTTTTATTCATTCCTAACTGGTTGTTCGGGCAGTGACAACAGTTAATTAAATCGTGTTTGCGATCCTGATAGAAACACCGGTCCCATTCTATAGGCTCTACATAAAGGAGAAGCTAACCAAGAAACATTATTTCTTATATAACTGAAAATTGTGTGTAGTATGCAGAATGATGGCTGAGTGGTTGGAGCAACAGATTCCGAAGCAGACATGCCAAGATTCGAGCCATGACCGCGGCAAATTCTGGACAGTACGTGATGAGTTCCCAGTTAAGACAAACCGATCTACTGGATAAATTTCCATTTCTAAATTACAGAATATTTAATTTATACTTAAAATTTATGTTGTTTTATTATATAAGCATGTGTCGTGTATTGACAGATGTAATCGTGAATGTTATTCCGCCCAGGTATGCATAATTACGTAGACGCTTACTTTGACATAATTGCACCACATTCGCCACACAACAACAAAACTATTTACACGTCAAAATTAAACATTAAGATTACGTACACATATGAAAAATATTCAAAGTAAAATATTAAAAATCAGTTTATATTAGTCACACAATGGGAAATCCAGTATTCCGAAGTAGCTAAATCAATTACAGAGAGGACGTAATAATCTGAAATTGTATACAAAAGTATTAACAGAATGCCCAGATCGGGGTCTAATGAATGACGTATAATAATAAATTTAACCAATATATGGAATTAAAATAGATTGAGTTTAAAATAGAAATAATATCTAAGTTAAGGATCATTGTTTTAAAACATTGATTTCCGGTTAATGAGCGGGTCGCTTATAAAATTAAAATCGGAAAGATTCTCGAAAAACTCGGCATCGAAATTTAGACAGAAGAAATAAACACTTTATTTTGCGTAAATAGTAACTAATTATCGAAAGGCAAACTGTTATAGAAAACATTATATTTCACTAAGCTAAATGCTTGAATATTTTCAGCTTATTAAAATTAGGATGGTGCAATTCAAGAAAGAAAAACATCGAATATGAAGAATAATACCCGTATGCGCTGGAATAAATTCAAGAAAAATCAATTTGAGTTTTTTGTGCAAACCGCAGACTTGCGCTTTTGCACGGCAGAGAAGAAAGTTATTTTTGTGCCATCAATTAGCGCTTTCATTGTGTGCCAACCACACGGTGAACCTCTTAATGAGAAAAATTCTGCCAAGTTAATTTTCCGGCCAAATATCTCGGATTGTCAGCCATGTCATTCCACTTATTTATTACTTTTTAAAAATAATTTAATTTAGCCTTTTCTAAATAAAAGTAAAACGTTATGATAAATCCAATAGCACCTTTAACTCCGACTTGTACCAACGGCAATACGATTTAACAATAAACGATTTCGCGGGTGGTGGTAACAATTCTTCAAATCAAGTTTGCGAGCTTGAAGTAAACACCAATCCCATTGTATTTAACCAGTCGTCGCACAACATAGCAAACCTACCGCCAGTCGCATGCACTGACGCGTTTTGACCTTCCATGATCATCATCAGAGTATGACGGAAAACTGACTATCGAGGATCAAACCGCGTTGACTATTTTTGGAAATCAAAATTGGATGTGAAGATCTAAACGCGTCTGAGCGTGCGACTGGCGGTAGTTTTGTTATGTTGTTCGATGACCGGTTAAATACAATGGGATTGGTGTTTACTTCAAGCACGCAAACTTGATTTAAAGAATTGTTACCGCCACCCGTGCAATCAATTATTGTTGAATTGTATTGCCTATATATGTTCATGTGGTGAAAGCTGCAAAAAGTTAATGTTCGTAATTGCATAGCAATTATGCAGCCGACATTTCCAATCAAGTTCGATGTATGCTAGATTGCTAGAGGTGAGAGCCGCATGCCTAACCTTGATTTTCATATAAATATTCAATGCGGTTTGATCCTCGATAGTCAGTTTGCCGTCATACCCTGTTAATGGTCATGGAAGATCGAAACGCGTCAGTGCTTGCGACTGGTGGTAGTTTTGCTGAGACGTCCGACGAATGGTTAAGTACATTGTGATTTGTGTTTGCTTCAAGCTCGCAAACTTGATTTAATAAATTGTACCAGAGGAGTTTCCAATAGGTTTCTTAGATTATACATGCTGGGATAACAGTTACATTAAAATTTCTTGAATGATTGCGCAGTGCGATGGTCACATTTCAAATATGCATGATTTTCAATCTTGGGTAGTATTTTTACGTTATCAGTTTCACAAAGATCCGATTGATTCTCATGTCCAAGCATGCATTGAGTTGTCTTCGTTGTGGCTTTAACATCATTCATACTATTCAATGGAATTGACTGGCAACGTTTCTTAGCGATATTTCCCATTCCAATATCAGGCCTCTAGTTATTGTGAGAATTTTACTGTGTGTGTGTGTGTGTGTGACTAGTGGCCTGATGATGGAACCGGAAATACCGTACCGAATTGTTATCAATCAAAAAAGATAAGATCGTATTAGTATAGATGATGTAAAGCCTTTGGAGGAAAGGAACGTATCAGCACCCAGCCAACACGAAGACCAACACGATGCATATCAGGACATGGGGATCAATTGGATCTTTGCTAATTTGATAGTGCAAAACTACTACCCACGATAGGAAACCGTGAATACTCTAAATGTTACGTTGAAATTTTCACATAATTGGACGCAAATACGATAAGGAACATCAAAGAACTTCGAGTAAATAGTCTATATACAAGAAGAAATTTGACTTCGCTAGTGTTTTTCAAGCTCAAATGAGTTATATATCCATCACATTAACAATGGTGGAACTGTGTAAGAGCTTATATATATATATATATATATATATATATATATATATATATATAGAACAAAACAACGTACTCCATGGAATAACATTTATTAATAAATCTTATTTCTACCAGTATCTACAGCCATTGTTCTGGATTCGTTAGTATATTCGTTCATCCAATCCCACTGTACATGTGTTGTAACCAATCTCCTCTTCGTTATGCTAGCCTTTGCTTTGCGCAATTTAGACCACTGCTTTTGCTCAATATAGACCACTCCTTTTGCGTAACGTCATTTGGTGTGTCATCGCTTTCATTGTAATTGCGTCCGTAATTGATGTATGTGTCGTATATTGTGAAGCGTTGGCTATTTTTAAAGGCATGTCGGTTATGTCTTTGTTCCAGTCCAATTTAATTTCTTTTTGAATTATTTTCTGCACGTTTAAGCATGGTCGTTGAAAAGGATGAAGATACAAATTCACTGCTACATCACATAAACAAGGTAGACCAGGCAATCAAGTTTACAATAGAAGAAGAAAAAGACGGATATTTATCCTTCCTAGATGTAGGAATAACGAGAGATGAAGAAGGTACTCTCTCAAGGTCAGTTCACAAGAAATCAAGCTGGACTGCACAGTATATCCATTATATGAGTAGTGTGCCAAGGGCGTACAAAAGGAACCTAATAAAAAATTTGGGCACACGAATAAGCAGGATTTGTTCACCGGACAACATTGGAATAGAGCTAAATTTGCTTCGCGAAGCGTTGAGAAATAATGGCTATCCGGACTGGTTCATCGATTACAACTTGAGGCAACGCAAAAAAATCGAGGCCAATTTGGAAGAAAATCAAACTCCCCAGATAGTAACGCTTAGTGTTCCCTTTGGAGGTGATCTTCCAGCGGAAATCTTCAAACGAAAAGTAATTCGAGCGACAAAAGCACAGTTTCCATCAATACAGGTGAGAGTGGTGTTCAACACAACAAAACTGATGCGCACGAATGAAAAAGATAGCCTCTCTGTGACGTCAACACCTTTGTCTGTATACAAATTTCAATGTACCTGCAACGCTCAGTACATCGGCAGATCAAAAAGAGGCTCGAAACTAGAATAAATCAGCATCTCCCTCAAAAACTATTAAAGAGGGGTGCAGCTCCTGCACAAAAATCAGCAATTTGCGAACATGTACTACTCACAGGTCATGCTGTTAGTAGTAACAATTTTTCAGTTCTTTACAAGGCAAAAACAGAGAAAATGCTTCTGGCTTTTGAAGCTATTGCAATTAATAAGCTGAAGCCCTGCTTAAACGTGCAGAAAATAATTCAAAAAGAAATTAAATTGGACTGGAACAAAGACATAACCGACATGCCTTTAAAAATAGCCAACGCTTCGCAATATACGACACATACATCAATTACGGACGCAATTACAATGAAAGCGATGACACACCAAATGACGTTACGCAAAAGGAGTGGTCTAAATTGCGCAAAAGCAGTGGTCTAAATTGCGCAAAGCAAAGGCCAGCATAACGAAGAGGAGATTGGTTACAACACATGTACAGTGGGATTGGATGAACGAATATACTAACGAATCCAGAACAATGGCTGTAGATACTGGTAGAAATAAGATTTATTAATAAATGTTATTCCATGGAGTACGTTGTTTTGTTCTTACATTTTAAAAATGGTAAAATTAGAAACTATCTATATATATATATATATATATATATATATATATATATATATATATATATAATTTTGAAGAAAAAGCTGATAATTTGGTGGTAAAGTGGCAATGTTATTCAATACTACATAGTGGGTCCACAGTTTTGGCCTCACGGTCAGTCAAGATTAGGAAAAAAGTTAGGCTCAATAAAAACAAATCCAGGATATATTTGGTGGATTTAATTTTGATTATGAATAATTAATCGTTCTGCATGTTATATATTGAGCATTGCATATATAATAAATAAAATATATATTGGATCAGGAGGCGTATTACAATTCCCATATTCTTCCCGTGTAACGATCACTGAAAATAAGAAGTCATCACCACATCGCAAGCATACAATTTCCGGAGTTAAGCAATATACGTTTATCGTTGTGCCAATTCTTTCCATTAACGGGCATTTAACACGAAATACATGCACAAATATTATTAAGATATTTTCACCTGCTGACTTTGAAATGATTTCCTGGCCCCAGATGCACTTACTTGTTAATAGGTAAAGTAAATCTAATGCTTTAATTAATTTAGACAATTTCGTTGAAACTAACAATTTATATATTTTAACGATTCGTTTAATTTTAATACGATTCGTTGCAGCTCATTTCGGCATCACATGAAGGCAAAAATCAATCAATATATATTATATTAAAATATGTGTTAAACCTGATATGATTAAATAAATATTGAAATTTACTTTAAAAACTAATGATTGTTAGATTGTTTGAATATAAAAGAAAGAGGGATTTAAACAGAAATAAGTTAATGACCAGTGTTTTGGTGAGTCAACAACTTTGCACGCTTTGGTTCATAAAATTAATATGTGAATATGACTGAGTTAAGAAAACCTTTGTGAGGTAGCTAAATTTCAAAGAAGACTTGTTTCGAATTTCACCTATTTTTCCAGTCAAACAGATTGAATGCCTTAATAAGGCAAGTTCAAAATAGAATTGCTTATATTGTTAATTTGATTTACTAATTTTAAACGCCATATATAGATACTTACATTTGTCAAGAACAATGTTGACTGCTCTGAAGCTATTATTATAAAACTTTGCATACATTAAAGGTAAAAACATTGGCCTAACAAAGATTGTAATTACATAAGAACAATGGATGAAAGCCTTACATTGAGGATACTGCTTTTGTCGGTTAATCACCTGTTCTGTACTGTGGCTCTCGTTCAAATAGATGGGGTTAGTTTCAGGGATTAGGTATGTTGGGCGGCGGTGTGATAACGACTTATTGTTTGCAGAACGGTTTCTAAACTCACTTTCTGTGAAAGTAATTGTAGCTAAAATATCACAGGTTTGGAACATTGTTTTAGCCGCGGTTAATATAACATATATGGTGAGCATAATTTAAGTCCATCAAGTTAATGAATTTATGTGAAACCTATAAGTTTTCAGTATCCAACTATTGTAAATATCGGCTTTGTTTATTCTGTCAGTTGGTCAGCAAATTATTTGTTATAGCACACGTCAAAGTTCAAAATAATGCACGTGTGTGTACACACAATGCATTTTCGCGCATAATTTTTTGTCATATCAAGGTTGGCTTGCAGCGTATTGAGCTATTTCGTTAACAAAAGGCAATTTATGACTAAAAGATTTCAGTAAAATTATTTTTGAGAGCCATCATAATCTATCCAATTAGAGGAAATCAGACGGACAGTCATAAATATCAGATAGTAAATACCTCCTAGTTGCAATTACGTTCTTTTTTAGAAGCAACAAGTACGCAAACTTATCATGATTCTTATCTTCCATAATTTCCAGACAGTTCAGCTTAAAATAACCAGTAAAAACTGTTAAATAATAGTTATGAATTTTGTACGAGTTCCAATTAATATAATGAGGAATTTATTTATAAGTTAGATACAAAAGAAGATACTTTCGTTAATCGTTAAAATAGCTTCAACGAAAAGTTTTATCCGCAATCTGACTTTGATAATAATCGTAGTTTTTGGAATTAAACGAATATATATATATATATATATATATATATATATATATATATATATATATATATATATATATTTATATGGTAACTTTTTAATTAGTATTCTTATAATTAGGAAAACACAAATAACAAAGTGGATAAAGGCCATTTATTTCGTGAATACTAATCATCTCTTATACAATCATACATATTTATACATTTTGGGTTTTCAATTGTTACCACTAGCATAATCAATTGAAAACCCAAAATGTATAAATATGTATGATTGTATAAGAGATGATTAGTATTCACGAAATAAATGGCCTTTATCCACTTTGTTATTTGTGTTTTCCCAAATACTAAGAAAATATATATACTATATTTATTTATATATATATATATATATATATATATATATATATATATCATCGCTTTACAATCATACATATATATATATATATATATATATATATACATTTTGGGTTTTCAATTGATTATGCTAGTGGTAACAAATCTGACTCGCTTTTACTTCTGTTTCTTGTTTTGGCTGGTTGGTAAGTGTGTATGCGTTTGTGCTTGTGTGTGTGCGTGTGCGTGTTTGCATGTAAAGGTCATTCTCGCAGTATTGCAAAGTGATGTCTGAGATCTGGTCATTATTGTTTTCATGGCTTGAGAATTAACCATTTGTGCGCATTGTTCAGTTACGTGTACGAGTGCTTTTTTCCCAGTGTAGTTGTTCGTTTCACCTTGTTGCGCAAATTCGCATTTTTCACATGGTAGCAGCGCCAGTGTGAATTGAAGTGTTGAGCGCTCATATTGTTTGGAGACTTCTGTCACCCTATGCGCCTCTCTCTCTCTCTCTCTTTCTATATATATATATATATATATATATATATATATATATATCATGACCACAAATTAATACGATTTAAGGCTGTAAGTAATTATCCAGAAGCTCTATTTTATAACGCCTAATGAGATGCTACATATTCGTTAAATCAAGTTTCCGAGAAACTTGAAGCAAACTACAATCCCATTTGATTTAAGCAGTCGTCGAACAACATAACTTAGTCAATGTATTACAGTTAAATACTGTTTGTTGCGAAGACCTAATATATATACAAGTATGCTAGGTTTTGCAAACCTAGTAACAAATTAGTTCAGTTGTGACCAGAAGGATAAACCAAAGGCAGCATGAACGGAAAGTATAATCTCATGCAAATTCGTTTCGTGCTTACTGGCGACTCATCAGTAGGAGCCGGTATTACGCCCTTTAACCACTATATATTCGGTAGAAGAATGTGGAATAATAGGACGGTACAATCAATGATTGTTTAATTGGATTGCCTAATACAATCTAATAGCTATTGACGATCTGGCTGTACTACAAATAATTTAATTTATAAAACGATATTGATATATCTTATTTAGTACTTTATAATCAATCAGGCAATAATTACTAATGCAAAATTAACAATTTTAAATCGTTTTTATCACCTTAATTGATAGTTCCTGTAATAATTAATTAAAAAATTATTTCATAGAATTTCCCTGTCAAAAAACATTCACATATGCAAGTATATATAAGGTTTTGTTAACCTAGTAACAAATTAGTTCAATTATGACAAGAAGGTGAGCAAAGAGAGCATGAAACGAAAATACATCTCGTGCCTATTCGTTTCGCGCTTACTGGCGATTCATCAATAACAGTCGGTATGACGCTCTTTACACACTCTATATTTGGGTGAGTAATGTGGGAAAACAGGACGACACAATCTCCTAGAGGAAGGTGTAAACCCGCAGTAGGGAAGCTAACCTAACCCAAATATAGGGTGGGTAAAGGGCGCAATACCAGCTCCGCCTGATGAGTCGCCAGTAACCACGAAACGAATGTGCAAGAGATTATACTTTCTGTTCATGTTGTCTTTGGTTTATCCTTCTTATCACAAATGAACTAATTTGTTGCTAGTTTCGCAACAACTCATAAATACTTGCATATATATCAGCTCACCTCAATAAACAGTATCTAACTGTTTAAAAATAATTGATTGCGTAGGTGGTGGCAACAATTATTTAAATCAAGTTTGCGAGCTTGAAGTAAACACCAATCCCATTGTATTTAACCAGTCGTCGAACAACATAACAAAACTACCGCCAGCCGCGACGCACTGACGCGTTTCGACCTTCCATGATCATCATCAGAGTACGACGGCAAACTGACTATCGAGAATCAAACCGTATTGAATATATATGGAAATCAAATTTAGATATGCGGCTCTCACCTCTAGCAGTCTTGCATACATTGAACTTGACTGGAAATGTCGGCTGCACAATTTCTATGCAGTCACGCACATTAACTGTTTGCAGCTTTCGTCACATATACATATATAAGCAATACAATTTAACAATAATTGATTGCGCGGGTGGTGGTAACAATTCTTTAAATCAAGTTTGCGAGCTTGAAGTGAACACCAATCCCATTGTATTAAACCAGTCGTCGAACAACATAACAAAACTACCGCAAGCTGCAACATATTGACAATTTTTTTGAATTCACAATCGAAAGTTTGGCTCGAAACACTGACACTCTGTGTGGCTTTCAATTAAATTCATACTATGTCATCGCAAAGACTGTAATTAAATACGAACTATGCATGACCTTACATGCTGCGGGACGTCATTACCCTGTTGAGAAATCGACCATTTCATTTAACGCTAAAGCAAATATGGGCAGGCATGTGAAAGGAAAATATTTTATTTGTGGTGTATCGAAAATGACCAATTTCCTCGACGATTTCCTAAACTATGCAGTTCAACTTCGACACACGAAACTACGAAAATATTTAGACAATTAACAAAGAATGCAATGCAATCTCAGAACCTGTTACTTGACAATGTGGACAAATCATATATCAGCATAGGAACCTCGTATCACGTTGCTTCACCTACTCGAGACTGCAGTTTTCAAGAAATTTTTAAATCGCCTGGTTATGATTCCTTTGGTAGAATAAATATAAAAAGCTACACAACGCTTTATTTTATAATGAGTAAGCCTCAAACGCATTCATTTTCAAATATACGAGTTTAACTAAATCAGAATAGTAGAATGAATTATTATTACTAAGACCAAACTTCCGTGTGTTGTCAAATTATAAGAACCAGATGACAAAAATAAAGACAAAAGTCAAATTCGAGAATCTATTTGACGATTTTACATCAAAAATTTTTTTAAAGAATTTTTCTCACTACAAAAGTCTGGTCTACGTGTTGCCTAATAGTATTTCAAAATTGAGCCAAAAGCGATTTAATTTAATATAGTGAGAGCACATGGAAGGACTCAAAGTAATTCGACAGAAAAATAAAATTGATAGGTGAAATCAAAATAAGTCTCAGCTATTGTTTTCATGAATATCAATGATAAAATAAATCAATTGAGTAGTGTTCTTAATGATGAACAGGAATTTATTCCGTGCCATGTAAATAATGAGAGAATGGAAACTACATTGGAATTAATACTGAGTCGATTAAAATTTAATGTGAAGCTATTAAAAATTTAACACTGATGCAAATTCTAGTGCAATCAATAACATCACACGTGGTATCAAACTAACAGACCCGGTCGGCATTTGAATGTTCGGGATGCCGTCTTACACAAAGTAGTTTAAACGAGCAACTTGTCGCCACTATGACCATAAATCTCAGTGATCAATACTCCACAGCGGAAAACTGGTGGAAGAAGTGAACGCATTACCAAAACCATTACAAATTTATATGTCAAACCATTGTGTTTGTAGTATTATTCAATGTGTAAATAAAATAAAATTGTGTCATGTCAAGAATAAAATATTGATTTAGTTTGATTTGAAAAATCCTATTTCCAAGAAACCCTTCGGACATAACCATCAATTTTCTGTGTACGTTTGTTGATAGGAAATAGGCACCATTATCCATAACTAAAAATCATTTTAAAATTCTCCTTAATACTTGCATTTAAAAATTTCACTTCAATTTCAATAAACAATATTTCACGCAAGTAGATTTAGTGGCGATGGACGGCGATGGTCCATTAGAAAGTCTACCAGTTGTTGACAAAATTTTCTATTTGGACACACCGAAACTACACCACAAATTCAATAATACTGCCGTACACATCCGAGGTTTAACAATAATTGATTGCGCGGGTGGTGGTGATAACAATTCTTTAAATCAAGCTTGTGAGCTTGAAGTAAACACCAATCCCATTGTACTTAACCAGTCGTCGAACAACATAACAAAACTACCGCCAGCCGCAACGCACTGACGCGTTTCGACCTTCCATGATCATCATCAGAGTACGACGGCAAACTGACTATCGAGGATCAAACTGTGCAGCCGACATTTCCAGTCAAGTTCAATATATGCGAGACTGCTAGAGCTGAGAGCCGCATATCTAAATTTGAATTCCATATATATTCAATGCGTTTTGATCCTCGATAGTCAGTTTGCCGTCGTATATCCGAGGTTTGTTGATGACATCTTTATAATAATAAAGGCATGCATCAAAACAAATGTCATTCTTGAAGACTTTATCAGTGTAGACCATCAAATCTGATTTACTTGCGAGCGCAAAAATGCTCAGTCTAACGCACCGCCATTGATTAGCCTATTATCATTGAGAAATAAATAAGGCAGTCTAAAAGTAAAATATATCGGATGCAGACTTGTACTGGACAGTAGGTTCATTACCACAGTGCTATCCCAATTTCCAGAACGAGAAAATTGATGCGCTATTTATTCTATACAATTAAGAAAATCTTTTCTGATGAATTTCGGTGTCAGGAACTAACGGTTCTATGTAAAAAAACTTCAATGGAATACGAGTACCTCGAAAATATGTTGATGCAATGATGTAACATAAATAACGCCAAAAAACGATAAATTTGCACCCGAAATATGATTCAATGTTTCATTATACCCTTTAAAAGGGAAGCATCATACGAAATAGTTACTCGAAGGAGTAAAGAAACAGTGAATACTTGAATGCCTAATACACCATAGTTGTTTATTTATACATCTAATATTCAGTTTAATACAAAATTATTGGTTAGGCTTCTAGAAATTGTACAATCTAACATTGCTGCTCGGTGTGCTATATAGCTCAGTCTCTTATGAAAATGTGCCCTGGTTCGACTCCTGTCCGCGGAAATTTCCTGACAGTACATTAAGTGTTCCCAATAAGGAACCAATTAATTACATAAATATATTATGCAATGTTTTCTTTAAAGGACTATATATATATATATATATATATATATATATATATATATATATATATATATATATATATATATATATATATATCAATATTTCAAGCCAACATAACTTCCTCATGCGTCGTGATGCATGCCAAACAATGGTAAATCGTGTGTGGCTAACTAGAACAACATGTCTCTAGATTTTCTAAACATATCCCACATAATAATGCTAACTTCCACTTATGGCGATTCGGGCGAGAATACCAGGTAATTCCTGTATCAGGAACGCCGTACTTATTCACAATTTGGCTCCCAGGCCCATACGTGTTAGATTTTTACTGGCTAGTCATCAGCTGTGACTCTCACAATGTCATAAACTGAGTTTATATTGTGCAAAGTAATGGAGGATATATGGAATGTGAACAATCCCAACCTGTTGCATATTAAGGCAATAATACTGAAAATTAAAAAGTGTGCTTTAGTGGTAGCAAATCTCAAGCATATAAAAGCATGATTTCCATAAACTATAACTGTACCCCCGTATACATAAAGCCATTCAAAATTGGTGGCATGAAAAGAAATCGTAATGATCAACATATTTTTGCACCATAAGCTCTCACTCTATTACGTTTAAACTTATTCATCCTTATAGCCTGATATTCATAGTGTAGGTTAGGGCCATTCATCTACCTGTGTAGTTCACCTAATTTAGCAAATAACAGATTACCGGTCGTCCTTGAAGAGGTCAAGACAAACGTATTATGGTTTTACTTGGATTTAGAGTGAATGAAAACAGAACATTGTCGGTTTATATAGATCGTGCTACATAAAATTGCGCATTTTCACAGAAAGTACGTAATTTTAACTAATAATCGAAGGCTAAAGAACTTCAATTACGTCTAATAGATTTTCCATTTATCATTTATTTAATTAATAAATATAATTAACCCATTCTACCTTTAAGTAGTGCATTCAGTGCTTTGTCGCAGCAAACGGATTTATTCAATCGTTTACTTCTTTGTAAACACGTCAGTAAGCGCTGCCTTACTGCGCTACTAGAAAAAAGTCAATGAGATTAAAATTTATCATGAGGCTGACTGGCATAGTCTCCTGGTCCTATATACACAGGCCTGTTATCCAATATCCTATGCTTCATAAAAGTATACAAATATTATTTTTACGCAGCCATGTATATATGAAAATTATAGCCCTCTTTAGTTGACTTATTGTCTCGAAAGTAATTGCTTAAAATTCCATCGTGAAGATTGCGCTTTTGTTGCAATTTTTTGGGTGGGTTGAGGCATATACCACCTGTCAGTTTTCTGGTGGCTCATCGCTTTTTACTCTGTTCAGTATTGCACAGACAGCAAAACATATTTTATCGTATAACAACTTTGGTAAATTAAGATTTGTTATCACTTATAGTTCATACATGTGCATTCATTTGTAAGTTAAATTGAGAAATATATCATTTATGAAAGTACAGATTTATTAAGTTTTAACTATGCTGTACACATGTGTTTAATAATAAATTTATAATTCTGTACGTGATTTTTTTCTCAATTCAACGGACAACTGTAAACTTGCCTTCGGCATTCGATGGGTCAGGAACACACAACTATGACAAATAAGTAACTCTTATTTAACGCTGTACCTTAATGGATTCACAACAGTTTAGAAATATGTTCAAATCAATTATTTGATCAGAAGCTATTACATCTTATTGCTCATTTAAAGTATTATGTTCAGCAATTTTTTTTGGTTAGTCGTGGGTGCCATTTTCAAATATGATGATATTATTAATCTAACAAAGTTCTAGAAAAGATCAGTTTGGGTGAAGGTATCAACAGGTTTGGAGAGTTAATCATTATGGAGCAATGAATACACAGCAGTTTTCGGGAAAGAACGACAACTCAGATAAAAATGACAGTTGGAGTAGAAGAATCTTCATCACTGTATCTCTGTCTGCGTGGGTCTAATCCTCTTTTTATCTTATTCTTATCTTCTTTCTCACGCTATCTCCCTTTCTTGCCTACCCTACTATCTCTATCACTAATTCCCAATTTATCGCTCTCTTCCTAACTCACTTTTCCATAGTCTCACATTTTTATTACTATTTATTCTGCGTTCATGCCTCAACCTAAAATTATCTCCGTATATCTCTTTCTCGTTCACACTTTCCCTCTTTTTCAATCTCTCTCTCTCTCTGTGTTTCTCTCTCTCTATCTCTCCATCTCTTCAATTCTATCCACTTCTCATTTCTTTCTCGCATTTAATCACTTGCTCATGCTTTCATTTAGCGTACCTGTCTATCTCTAAATTTTTTTCTCTCCCTACCTCGATTTTTCTGCACCCTTCGTATCCCTATCCAAATCTCTCCACCTGCCTCTCTTATTCTGTCTTGCAATGTCTTTTTTGAAAATTTAATTGCAATTAATTTAAGATTTTGATATTTGATAAGAGACATTTAAACTTCACATAGCTAATCTGATTGTTTAATTAACATTTGACGTTTTAGTTATAACTAAGTGGGTATTTCCAAATCAAAGCTGCACTCTGCGTAATGCTTGAATATCATTCAGCGCTATATTCAATTATGTAAGCAAAGAAACCAGCTAGAATAAAATCAAATTCTGTAAAATCCCTAGAAACCACCTATTAACTAACTCGACATCCGAAATTTCCCACGAGTTTTGTACATCAGAGTGACCAAAGCGGCATGAATCCTTCATTTAATTTTTATTTGCTTTGCGCGAATTGGATACATAGGTTCGGTTATTAATAAAGCTTACATCTTTATTCAAATTTCGAATTCCTTGAAACTGCGTAATGGCTAGAAGTACTGTCTAAATGTTGCTAACAGCTCCACTATAACTGTCATGGATGTTTCGTCTATAAATCGAGAATGGACGTCTCATCTTATGAATATCAATTCAATCGGAATTTGAACCACTGCTGTGGGCGTTAATTTGCAGATACTTCCGATTTCGAAATACTGTCGGGTATCAACATGTGACTGGAAAGGTAGTTAATACTGATAAATGATATATTAAAAAAAGTGAGTCTAGATATGAACTAGACAGTAAATACAGTTGAATCTATAGCATGTTTAAACGATGTCTAACGATCAATCTGTGTAGTTTTAAATAGTTTGATTTGATATTAATTCTCACCTGCACTCCTGAATACTAAATGTCCGTAACAAATTAATAATCAAACAATCGGACTTTTTAATATAGTTTCTTTGAAGATATACTGTTACTAAGTATGTGATTTATGCACAACACTTCTCTCTATGCCATTAAGCTGTTCGTTGCCAATTACTCCTGTCCACGGCCATGAAGCAATAATTGGTGTACTCAAACTGTATGCAACATTTGAAGTTGAGATTAATGCTGTCATCGCAGGTTAATGCTCTAAGTCTTTGTGACATTGACGATTGATTTTTACAAGATGATTCATAGAACTCAAAGCCGCTCTCGTTTTCATGTGCACGGCGTGAAGACTTGTGCGACCCACATAACTTCGTCTCACTAAAATAATCAAAATATCGTATACTATTCATTGAAATTGGGATTAACAGAACGGAGCCAGCTAAAATTTTTAGGGCTTAGTATACTTCTGGTTGCTAAGGTTGTGCACCTGGAAACTATGCGAAATGGAGTGCAGGTACTAATCTTATACTAATCAATACACAATTTCACTTTGGAATCTAGGCTAATAAAAAATTTGACTTTTTCTTGGATTCGGTTTAATTTAACGTATTATTTCAATGTCTGGAAGAGGCACAGCAATATTTTACAATTACTCTAATTGTGATATAGTTTCCCTTATTAACAAAAAATCTGTGTAGAATTTAGACAATAAATTCGAAACCGTTTAGATCATGCTGGTAGCGTGAACAACGCCAATAAAAATTAGAAGGGCATTAAACCACGATCATCAATTTGAAGACAAAATTATACTTCGATTAAGAAATAATGATATGTTAATATACTATATATATATATATATATATATATATATATATATATATATATATATATATATATATTAATGTGATTGAATTGCGATTTTTTTAAAGAAACTTGACAAAGCTGTCTCAAGCTTAAAATTATAGATGTGCTGGGTTACCATTTCATTAAGTGAATGATAAATAGTCTGATTTTGTATAATTTGTAACATTTGTCTAATGTTTTAATTAATGCAATGCCCATTGCATTCGAATAATATGGGCATTTTAGTGGTATATAATTAAAGCAAACGTGCCCAGGTTCGAGCCATGTACGCGGAAAATTCTTTCTAGAACATGATGAGTTCCCATAAAGGACGAAACCAGTTTACTGGATGAATTGCCTTTCATACACTATAAAATTCTTAGTTAATACTGACAGATATAAGTAATTAATGTGTCAGGTGCTTATATCAAGACCGCAACCTTGATTATAACAATTGTTTCGTTTGTGTTTGAGCTAAAATGCGATCGTTATTGTCATTAATAGTTATTCAAATATTTGGAATTTCGTTTTCTGTCAGGTCACACAAGAGCAGGTGTTATTTCCAGCGAACGCAGGTAAACAATGAGAGCCAAAAGTGAGACTATACTGGTATTATGCAATCGTTCTCCTTCAGCGTGTCTTCTAGCTGGGACGTTTTTTTGTTGTAGTTTGAGAATTTATTCAATGTATTATTACTTGTAATATTTTGAATGGAAACTTTCCTTATTTTTGTTATAAGTTGTTGTTCAGTAGCATTGTAGTTCGCATCGAAATTGTCCCTAAATGTGTTGTAGAATTATTGGCATTAGGTGTACCGCACAGTCATTCCGAGTTATCTCCTATATGATTCGCGGTTTGAATTTCTTTCAAGATTTATAACTTTTTCTAGTTCCATTCATCATATATTTAATATGTTTAAGCTATCTGATACATACGTGCTCATGTTAGAGCCCCATTGGCGACAACTTCTAGGCAGTACTTGAAGACTTTCCATATAAGGACGAAACCGGTCTCCTAGATGATTTTCCTTTTCTTCATTATACGATGCTTAGATTACACAAGAAAATATATATAGAATGGGAATGGTTTTTATATAAAGCTCGTAACATTGAGTTAAATAATTTAGCGCGTCTGTTATCCTTTTTAAATAAAATGTATCATTGAAAAAATATTTTTTGAGTTCTCCATCCGTTAACCCCCTTGTTTATTTTTTTAACGATATTTTGTGCCGCGTACATGGACTCACTTTGAGCAGCAGTTTCAAATACAACAACATCCGATTGTCCGCCAGATGTGGTCAGTCGTATCGTTTGGTTTAATTTTAAATGAACTGAGGAAGCTGCCGAGAAGTTGTGTTCTAGATGAAAGTGATATAAATGTGACCGATATTATGGTTGAATACAATGTGTTTTGGTCAAAATGCTGGGGCGTGGCATCTCTACATTTCGACATACTTTAATTATTTATAAATTTAAGTTCGGCCAGTTTGTGCATGTTTAAATCAAATCAAGGAATAATTCGTATATGTAAGCAGAGATTTTCAACAAAAGCAAGGTTGTTAAACGAGTCAGTTTTGGGCAGATACCAATTTTTCTAGATAATCTGATATTTGAATCTCACACGATTTAATTTGCCATTTTTAACTTGAATTTATATACATGACTTGATAATAAATTTACACTTCTACACACTAAATATTTATCGATTGGCATTAAAAATACAAAAAAATAAAGAAACATCAAATGATATATATATATATATATATATATATATATATATATATATATATATTCATATATAATGAATAAAATAACAGAAAGGAGTTAGCCACTTACGAAGCTTTAGAGATAAACAAATTGCAGGCGGATTTATGCAAGCAGAAGAAGCATGTTCAGGCATCGAGCTTGAGCTGGATGTGATGCATACAATTCATTGGTTGTTCCCTTTTTTTACACTCTTCACTTTAAAAAGTTTCTATTTTGTGCGGCAGGGTGGCTCAGTGGTTAGGGCATCATATTCTGAGCCATACGTATCCAGGTTCGAGCCCTTCCCTCGACAAATTCTTGATAGTACGTGATGAATTCCCAAAAATGACGAAACCGGTCTACTGGATGAATTGCCTTTTCTACACTATAAAATGCTTAGTCTATACTGACAAATGTATGTTTAAAATGGTGCAGGTGTTTCTATACAATATGTATCCTTGATTTCCTTAATTTTTATCATCGCCCACGTAACCAATTTCTGTTTAATAATCTATTTATTTTAAATTTGGTTTGGCCTTCCTATTTATATATAAACAGATGTTCATTTATTTATACTTGAGAAGAATTTGAGAAAGAATATTTTACTGTTTCTGAAAGAAATTCTTTTTCTTTTGGCACATGTCTTTGTTTTGCGGCTTGAGAAAAATGGATCGGTTTAGAGCTAACAGATGTGCAATTTTGTAATAGGTGTTGCGCACCTAGTAACAAATTAGTCAAATATGACCAAAAAAAATAAACCATAGTCAGCATGAACGGAACGAATAACCTCAGTTGCACATTCGTTTCATGCATGCTGAAATCTCATCACTAGGACCCAGTATTATTCCCTTTACTCACTATATATTTTGGTAAGGAATGTGGGAAATTTGAACGGTACAATTCTCCCACATTCCTAACCAAAATATATAGTAGGTATAGGGCGTAATACCGGCTCCTACTGATGAGTCACCAGTAAGCAAGAAACGAACATGCCCATGAGATTAAACGTTCCGTTCATGCTGACTTTGGTTTATCATTCTGGTCATAATTGAATTAACTTGTTAATGTGAGCGCATTACGTGAGACACATTTTAAAACGGATCGGTGTCTATTTTAAGTCTACATACTCTATTTAATTAAATTTCGGTAATACAGGCCGTCAACGATCTGAAAACCCAACTTTGTTTCGAGAAGCTACGGAGCAGTGATCAATGTTTCCTTGTTTGCGGGGTAGTAGTTTCAAGCTCTATTTCTTCCAAAACCGAGCTTCTTAGAAGTGGAATCCCAGAACAGCTCGAGGTGTTCGCTAATCCTCTTTTTGTTCCAGTCAGTGCATGACTATTGGCAGCGTTGTGCAAAAGTTTGTTTCCGAATGCTGCAGATTCTGTTGGCTGGGCATTAATGAATACGGAGTTTTATTGTCTGCTGACGTTTTAATTATCTAGACGAGATTATTATCGCAACGAACATGCAAGAAACAACAGCCGGTGTTAAACAAAATTACCAGCAGCATACTTGGCCATTTCAGCTAAGCTGACTAATGAAATTCCAGACTAACCGCATACATTAACGAACAATAGCCTGCATTCATGACAGACAGAGGCAACCAGATATTAAATGTTTGTTCTTTAAATTATTTTATTATTTTGTTTCATTATAAACAAAATGCATACATGTATTTGGAATATATATATATATATATATATATATATATATATATATATATATATATATATATATATATAACTGTGTATTTATTTTACGTGAGAGAGTGAGGTAGAGAAATATGTGTCGATTTAGGAAGTGTGCGGTTGTGTGTGTGTGTCTGTGTGTGTTTGTGTGTATGTATAATGAATGTGTGTATGTTACGGAACAATTAGCGCAACTTGTTGTAAGGCAACAGAACCATTTTTACGTTTATGCCTTAACATACAATCATTGCTTTTATGTTTCTTTTATCGCTATTTTTATTGATTCATCTCCACTGTTTCTTTTACAAAGCAGTATTACAAAGTCTTCGGTTCTAAACTTAATTGCAGTGGTATAAGTTCGCTTCTCTCCAACTCAACATTTTATAATCCACTTGCTTGTGAAATATATAATTTTTTCTCGGTTATGCTTACACGAACAGTAAGGTATGGCTATTCGTTACAGCGCGAATGAGTTGACTGAATTAAAATTTTTAAACTATAGTTAAATATCCAATAGTTTAGGCCACTAATGCAATGGTTAAATTAAGGCGAATCCCACAAGCTAATCTTCTGGCATTCAATGTGCATAATACTGAATCGTCATGTACTTTGTTGAAAGAATTGTCATGGTTTAAAACGATTTATTGTTACTCGTGCAATCGTACTCGAATGCGAACGGTGTTTTTTTCATATTTTGGAACTTATACTCGAAAGAGTCTTGCCTGAAATATTACATTTGAACCCAGGTATTTTATGCCAACAGTCACCAGAAGCATTTACATATTTAAATGAACATTGATTGCACAAGCGATTTGTAACATTTGTTGCAATCTTGATATAAAAACCTGAAACACTATGTACATACGTTTGTCAGTATAAACTAAGAATTAAATTTTGTAGAAACGACAATTCGTCCAGTAGACCAGTTTCGGCCTTATTGGGATCTCATCACATACTATCCAGAATTCGCCACGAACAGGGCTTGAAACTAGGTACGTCTGCTTCGGAATCTGTTGTTCTAACCACTGAGTCACCCTACCGCATTTGATGCTATTGAGAGTACATGTTAAAATAATATGTATAATGATAATATTATGAAATAAATTTCTACTAAGTAAACCTAGTATATAGGCACTAAATGTTAGGGTCTTAACTAGAAGAGTGGTAATTAAAAGATAAAACTAATATTAGTGCAACTGATACTGCTACTAACAGTACCGTTACGACTACTAATAATAAAACTATGGCTACTACCAATTAAACAATAATTGATTGCACGTATAGTGGTAACAATTCTTTAAATCAAGTTTGCGAGCTTGATGTAAACACCAATTCTATTGTATTTACTAGTCGTCAAAGAACATATCAAAACTGCCGCTAATGGCACGCACTGACGCGTTTCGACCTTCCATGATCTTCATCAGAGTACGACGGCTACAATTACTTTATCATTAATACTAAATATAATAATACTATAATAATATCTGTTATTTCTACCAATACTACTACTACTACAATTACTAATAATACTTATCTTACTACTAATGCCACAAACATTGCCATTAATAATAATACAACTAGCACCACTTCCATTAATAATACTACTAATATTATTAATACTAAAACAATAACTACTATTACCGCTCCTACTACTATTAATTCTACTCATTTTAATTCGAATGCTAATAATACATTTAATTCAACTAATAATACCTTCAAAATACAAAAAATTATACCACTAGCTCTACTTCTATTACTTATACTATTATAATAACTACTAATACTATCACTCCTACTACTATTAATACAACTCATCTTAATTCAAATGCTTATAATACATTTATTTAAATTAATAATAATTTCAAAATATAAAAAATAATACAAGTAAATATAATAATAGCAACAATAAAAAGAACATTATTAGTATTAATAAACATATTTATTCTACTAATAAAAATTCCAATACTACAAATAGGATTAATAATACTAATATTGCTGCTACTACTAGTATAACTACTACTACTACTTCCAATACTACTACTACTAATACTACTACAGATTATACTACTATTTCTACTTTTAGTATTGCTAAAGCTACTACAAATCCTATTACTCCTGTTACTACTACTACTACTGCTACTAATTCTACTTTTATTGCAATTACAACTACTGCTATTAGTAATACTAATAGTCCTATTGATGACGATAATTAAAGTGATCATAATGCTGGTGATGATGATGATTGTGATGCTGCTGATAATGTTGAGGAGGAAGACGATGACAATGGTGATAATGATAATGATGCTGCTAATGATGATAATAATTATAAAAATATTTGTTGCGCATAGCCTCGAATAAACATAAAATATAGATTGTAGTCTAGTGTTTTATATATGACTGGAAATAATGTAACAGGTGTTTACATAATAAAATTTATTTTGAATGTATAGCGTTCACAAAACGTTATGGCAATACATCACAAATTGAGTATTTTAAATGAAACTAGCTATGTCCACAATGCAGTATTCAATAAGACAAAGCCCGCTAAAAATAACCCCAACGCAATATCCTTATTTACGCTAAAAAGTAGCTTGTTATACATTTAAATCCGCAGTTTAATGCCCTACCAAATATAATTTTCTTTAACAGCAATATCAAAATCCGCGGTGTAGCAGCAAATTAAATCCAATTTCTCCGAAAAAAGTAAAGTCTGAATCCGCGCGGTTGCACAACATGTAATTTAAAAACCAAGCTACAGCATAGTCTGAACTGGCAAGGTGGCCGTATATTTAATCTAATGTCTCAATAACTGCAAGCTGAATGGGCGAAATGACAACAAGTTAAGTGTAATTTTCTTGCTACAGGTAAATCAAAATCTAAAAGCTGCGGAGCATCAAACCTATCCCCGCGTACCACTGAATACTGAATTTTCGAGGTGGCCGCACTTGAAATATAATGATCGTTCAAAGCACAGTCTAAATGTGCGTAGTCAATAAGATGAAATCTGAAAGCCATATATTAGCTGAAGGTGCGGAACATCAAAATCTAGTGTCCACGTAGCACCGAAGAATTAATTCTAGTGGAATCCGCCATTAAAACGTTAAACCATTTTAATGTGCAATCCATATATGTTTAGATTCCTAACATGGAATTTAAGTGCACAACCTAAATCCGCGGTTTGGGTCAAATTAAATCTAAGTTCCACTTAATTGCATAGTCTAACTCTATAAGATAGCGGCATATAAAATTTAATGTTCCTCAATAGAAAATACTGAATCCGTAAGATACCCGCGCATGAAGCCTTATATAACTTCAAATTTTTATTTCGCTAGGTGGTCGCAAATAAAATCTAATTTCCCTGTTGCAATACAAACTTAATTAACATTGTTATAACATCAAATATAATACACCTGTAACTGCACAGTTCAAATCCACGATTTGGCGGAATATGAAATTAAATTGCCATATAACAGTCGACTCAAAATCCGCAAGTTGGAGGCACATAAAATTTGATGTACCTGTAAGAGCAAAATTTAAATTTTAAAGACGGTGGCATACCAAATGTAACCTCCCTGAAACAGCACAATGTGAATCTGCGATATATCGGCACTTCAAGCCTTGTATCTCTTTAACTGCGCGTGGTAGAGCCATATGAAGTAACTGCACAATCTGATTACATGAGGTGGCAGCACATAAAATCTTATATACCTAAAATGCTCAAGCTAAATTAACAAGTTAGCTGCACATCAAATATAATGTCCTTGTAGCAGCACAGTCTAACTCTTTAAGATTGCGGTTCATCGAACCGAATTTTCCTGTAACTGCACAGCCTAAATCCACCAGACAGAGGCACATGAAAATTATTTTGCACGTAAATTCACAGACTAGAAACGCAAGGCTAAGTTCCATAAAATACAATACTTGTGTAACAAGAAGTCTAAATACGCGAAGTGGCCACACATTAAATCCATTATCCCTGTAATACAAAAGTCTAAATTCACAGGATGGTTGCACATTAAATCTAATGTCTCTGTAACAGGACAGTCAAAATCTAACTTCCCTGAAACAGCTAGTCTAAATTTGCGCTGTGGCAATACAACGAATCTAATTCCCTTGTAAATGGAAAGCCTAAATAATCGAGGTGCCGCTAATAAAATCAAATGTATTTTTATCAGTACAGTCTAAGTCCACGAGGTGGCGACTAATCAAATTTAATATCCCTGTAACATGACAGTCTGATTATATGATGCGACGGCACATAAAATCGACTTTCCCTGTTACAGTACAATCTAAATTCACGGGATGGCGGCTGTTGCTATCCAATGCTTCTGTATCTTGCCAGTTGAAATCCGCAAACGGACGGTAAATTAGGTCTAATTTATCTGGAAAAGTCAAGTCTAAATGTTTCGAGCAGTTAGCACATAAAATGTTATATCTGTAACAGTAAAATCTAAATCTGCGAAGTGGTAGCGCATCAAAATTTATGTCCCGGTAACAATCGGAATACGGAATAAGGCAACACATGAAATCGCATTTCCCTGTTAAAGCATAGTCTAAATCCACGAGATGACGGTACATGATATAAAATGGCGTTGTAACAGTGCAGTTCAACTCCGCAAAATGGTTCACATTAAACTATATTTCTCTGTAACAGCATGGTCTAACTGGATGAGGTGGCAATTTATCATTTCTAAGTTTCGTCTCGTAGCACAATATAAATCCAGTTTTTCTTTCATTATTAGAACACATGATGAGAAGACTATGGTGTACAATCCAACATCGACCAAGGTGTTAGACTAACCATGAGTATCCGTTCAGTTCAGAGTTTGGCGGGAAACCGTTTAAAATTCCAATTTGTATCGTCTTCTAGAAATAAATATTATTAAGGACAATGCATCGCATTCTTCATGAATTTATGGAACGATAAATGGTATGGACCATTTTACGTTTAATTGCTTTTGTTATCAAATGCAATGCTGAGTTAAAACTGACAACAAATATATAATTAAAATCCTGCCATACGATGTCAATTATATATATATATATATATATATATATATATATATATATATATATATATATATAATGAATACAAACTAACTCCAAATATGTAATAGACACTAGTTTCGGCTAATTTTCGTGACGACGTGGAAGTATATAACAAACAATTCTAGTAAATTATAATCTATAAATACAACCTTGTGTGTAAACTTCAATTATCCTTTTCAATACCTTATATCTAGATAGAGGTTTGATAATTTTTTCAATTTTCCACTATGATTTGGAGATGAATGTTGAAATTCAAAATGCTTCAGTATTTGCAACGTGTTAAATAGAAAAAGACTACTGATTTTCTAAATTATAAACGCGATTTAAACAAAAGTAATGCTCGTTAAAGTATCGCCTATATCTTATATATTTTCCACCATTTTGTCACCAGCTTTAGCCAAAATTCGAACTGATTAATAGATTGGTATATAATAACGACCCCAATTAAGCCAAAACGATTCGCGCAAGTGAATTTCACTATGCAAAAAGTTTCGTAATTTAAATCTATAGTTATCATGAGTGAGCGAAGCTAAACTGACAACAGAGGGTCGAACTGCAATGCATATATAATATATGAAAAATTAGATATTTGGCTATCAGACATTTATAGATTGGCATACAGTATAGTAAACTGGAAATTCTAGCAGATCAATTCAATGTAGTTACAAAACATCCTTTCGAAGCTTTTGCCACAGCATACAAATTATTCAAGTTTACTAACATCGATTGAGCGCAAAGACATAACAATTCGTTAAATCAAATTCGCGAGCTTAACATATACTTGAATCCAACTGCATCCAACCATCCACACACCATAATAATACTAGCGTCAATCAGGCATACAATTGCCTTTCGACTATCCTTGATCATCAGCAGACAGCAAAAGTAACTTCTTTATACATTGCAGTGGGATCCTTGTAAGTCACATGGCTGTTGTGCTCTAATGAAGATTATGGAAGGTCGACAGCGTCAGTACGCGTGACTAGCTCTATTTTTTGTATTTCGTCAGATTGAATTCAATGGGATTGGTGTCTCTCCTAACGCACGAACTTGATTTAAAGATAATTTATAAAATCTCACGTAATTTATTATTTTAAAATTTTGTGACATACATACGAGTTGAGGAAGATACAAAACTATTATGTGCGTAACTGAATAGAATTTGCGCAGCCGTCATTTGCAGTCAAGTACAATATATGCGAGACTACTAGGAGTGATAGACGTATATCTTATTTTCCATACCATATATATGAATTGCGGTTTGATCCTCTTTTATCAGTTTCGCGTCCAACCCTGATGAAGATCATTGATGGTCAAAATGCCTATGTACGCTTGACCGAAAGTAACTTTGTTTTTGGACAAATAAACAAATGCAATGGTAATGTTGATCATCTCAAATTTGCAAACTTGATTTTATGGTCAATTTTGATCTTTGAGTAAGCTTCGGCAGTCATAATAAACACTTTATCTAAATCAAATGCTTTCGAGTCAAGTTTACTGTTCCCCTTCTCTTGTTTTTGGTAATAAATACGAGTAGAACATAAATGTTGCTCTAAAAATCATGCTTATTTAGCAAATAAACTGTGTACTAAGTCGGATCTCTCATTTTCATAATACCAGAGAAAATTTCAAGCAGAAATAAACCTACAAACCTTCACTTGCAGACTCAAAAAACACACAAAAAGACACATGAAACGTTAAACCAATTCATACTCAACACATTAAAAATACTTTTGGTCATTTAATTACTCTAAAACATTATCGCAACAGACAGTTTCCGCAAATTAAATATACTTATAACATTGTGCTTTAAAATATACCTAGATAACAGCGTGATTTAAGAATGTTCGGCTATGTTGGAGGCCTTGTACAATACGATAGCTATGTTCGGTTTAATTTATCCCTGGCTTCGTCCGCTAAGTTGTCGACCATACCTACCTACATAGTGAGCTGTGCCATGTTTGCATGCTTATAAATAATCAAGTTTGAAATTCGATTTTTGAAACATTTTATTATAGAGATAAGCAGATTTCTATTAGTTAACTTCATTGTCTCATAAATTGGTCGATATTTATTTAAGAACTTTTCTTCCATTAACAAGGGTAATTGAATTACATGTTCTATTTGGAAAATTCATGCTCATTTTACTTCTGCTGCTTTATGCATTTCATGTTTGCTTCAATGCATGAAACCGAATATACATCTTATAATAAATTTGTTTTTAGCCCTGCTGGATTTTGACATTGGAAATCCTCCAAACAGATTTTCTTTAATCTGCTGGACAAATTGCGCATCAAGTGTATGTGTGAAATTGAGACTGCGCATTGATAATTGAACAGTTTTAACACTTAACTACCATCTTTCTTTTCTAATATCATTATGCTAAAGAAACTTAATTCTGTAGAATTTGTTACTTAACGCACGAAATTGAACTTAATATGATGTTGTGCGATAATTAAATATTTTTCATTTATTTATGCATCTTTGAGAATTTGGATGAAGTTACCCATTAATTATCACGTAAGTTTTGCCGTGTATTTCGATTAGCATTTGCAGGTTTGACTGTTCAATGTTGCACGTGTAAACAGCTGATAATAGACGTCCTAACAGACACAAGCCTTTTTGTCACCTTGCGTGAAATATTGATTAATTAACTGGAATTGGCCATTTATTGTACTTTAGTTAATGTGTATACTGAGACGATTTGTATCTATAAGGAATTAAGATAAGTTGTCATTTGGGAATTCACAAAAAAATTCAAACGTTCCGTCAACAAACACGCTTATAAACACAAGTTTTATGTAAGAATATGTTATCATTCTTTTATTGATATTGTAAGATTACAATTTTTCGAAAAACGTAATAGATTGCCAGCAAATTAGACTGACATTTTATTTGTTTTTCTTGTAGTGTTGAATTTAGTTCTCTTACAATTTTTCACTGTGTACTGATAATAATTGTAATAATGCGAAAAGATATCCACTCACTGTACTGTATATACCTTTGGCAGACTGTTTAGTCTGGCTGTTTCTTTGTCAATTGTTTTGGCATGTTTTTGAGTAGGTATACTATTATAGTTTTTCTTAGAATTTGTGCCCTCTTTGCTTGTCTGAATAACCTTGAGTGCATCTTTAATGGCACATCCTGATTACAACTTAGCAACCTCAAATTTGGTTTTTTATTTATTTGGCGCGGTATGAATTTGTGTTTATCCTCAAATTTGTTGATAATTTGATTAGTATATCTATTCACATTTATTGAAATGTTGCCTAAATCGCTCTTCGACAACATTTAAATAGTAAAACTGCTGTTTCTTAATAATTTGAAAATATCATTTGTGCACTCTTTTAGTGATATGAAATCCTTTCGGTTATACATAAAAAATTCTCAATAGAAATTCGTAATTTAGCATTAAGTTGTTGACGAAAAGTCATCCCCTTTTAACGGCCGTGATATAGCATAGGTAAATTGCCCTAACAAGCCAATATTGTTCTTGTCTCCGTCATCAAGTTCTTAACGTTTATCAACAAGAAAACATTTCGTGGAAAAGAAAATACTACGTTCCTTTTTACACATTGTTCGAAAAATAGCACTAACCAGCCTTCAGCTTTAGCCATAGCAGGTTGTGAAAATACTATCACAAGGGAGTGCATACCATATCGTAAGCAGGAAAATTCAAATATTCGTCATAAAAATGTTAATATTATTTAAGTAAAAGGAACGCGTTCCGCTATCTTGCCAATGAGTTGGGGACATGTTGGTTGACAATTATGTCAGTTTCCATTTCATGATTTCTCTATCGACGTTATCTAAAACTGGGCAAATATCAACAACCCTAAACGTGATACGTTCGCATGTGTTGAGCATATTGCTATGCTGTCTAGTTGCTAAAACTGTCGATTAAACAGTATCGGATTTCAGTTGCATTTTGTAATCTGTGTTAGTATTAACATTACTGTCGAAGCAGAACAGCTGATTTCGTGGAATCACCGCGACAATGAATTATTATCGATACAATGAATGTAGAACCGCTTCTTTTCAGGAATCTTACTATATCTGAAATTTACTATTTAGATTGAAAATGAAAAGGCTAATTTATTTACTCAAGAAGAGCTCAACTGTAACAACCAGGAAAAATTTAATTTACAAATACAAATTTACTGTTGTAAGTCTCTTTTATTATACTAGATTAAATTTATTTGTACTTGATGTCAGAATTTTATTAAGAAACGTGGAGGAGCATCGTAAACATCCTTATCAATATCATCATCATCATCATCATCATCATCATCATCATCATCATCATCATCATCATCATCATCATCATCATCATCATCATCATCATCATCACCATCATCATCATCATCATCATCATCATCTTTATCATAACCATCATTATCTATAGCAGAACTTAATTTATCCATATCTCGACAAACGCACAAGCATATAGATTTCCACATACTAGCTAATAACGCAGATGAAATGTTCGAAATGATAGGTACTTACGTTGAAAAATCGGGTCAGATAGCATAGTAATTTGAAATTGAAATTTTAATCGAGTACAATTGAGCCAAGGTGCCAAATAGTTATCATAGTGCGATCCAAAATGAAATAATCAGAGTTTCGACCTCTAATCAGCAATAGGTAACGAAATTAATTATGATTTTAATAATGTAGCTGGTGAGAAAATTGACCACCCTTGATTTCAATTATTCAACTGCACCATTTTATTCGTAAATGTTTAATAGTTTAATATTTTTGTATTGTCGAAAAAATCATGATCACGGCTCCAATTCCACGAGGTAAATTCCACTTCTTCAGTTGGCTTAATGAATAAAACATAAATGATCCATTAAAAAGCCCGAATGTATTACAGATTTAAGCTCAGGTTACAAATAAATGTAGCCTGTTAATCTAATTTCACATGTATGCTTAAAGAATTATATAGGATTATTACATGCCGTTTTTTCGGTAAGCTAATAAATATGTAATTGTGTAGTACGTGTTGCACACCAGGTGACAAATTGATTAAAAATTGGAAAGAAGAATAAACCAAAGTCAGCATGAATAAAAAGTATAATCTCATGTACACATTCGTTACGTGCCAACTGGCGCCTCATGTTTAGGAGCCGGTGTTATGTCTTTTAAACACTATATATTTGGTCATGGTATGTAGTACAATTGGACATTCAATTTTCCTTAGGTTTGTATTTGAACATGTTTTTTAGAAGTTACGCAACACCACAAACAAAATTAGGATATTATGTACATACGTTTGTCAGTATAAACTAAGTATTGTATAGTCTAGAATTTGTACTGTCCAGAATTTGCCATGGGCACAGCTCGAAGCTGGGCACGTCTGATTCGGAATCTGGTACTCTTACCACAAAGCCACCCTGCTGCACAGTACGAACAGTTTATAATTACATACCAACTAATATTTCTTGGTTAGACTTTCCTATAAATGGAGCCTAAATTGTATCCCTATATACCTGAAGTTCCAGCTACCCATCCCAAATCTTTTATTGCAGATTCAGAATAAGACACGCACAAGTACAAGCCCTGTCCGTGGCAAATTCTGGACAGTATGTGATGAGTTCCCAATAAAGACGAAACCTGTCTACTGGATGAATTGTCTTTTCTACACTATACAATTCTTTGTTTATACTGTATATAAAAGGTCAAGCGTTTATATCGAGATCGCAATATTGATTAAAATTAATTTTTATCACCACCCACGCAACTAATGTTAGTTCAAATACCTCATTCCCATGTAAAGATATGTCTATTCTATAATGACAGATCGGGAATGTTTAGCCTGAACTTCAGGTCTAAAGGGATGCCATGAAGCTTCATCTAAACGAAAGTTAAGTCAAGAAGCATTAGTTAATATTTAACTGAAAATTGTGAGTAATGTGCGGCGGGGTGGCTCAGTTGTTAGAGCACCAGATTCCGAATCGGACATGCCTAGGTTTGAGCCCTGTCCGCGGTAAATTCTGGAAAGTACGTGATGAGATCTCTAAAAATGACGAAACCGATTTACTGAGTGTATTGTTTTTTGTCTACAAATTAGATTACTTAGATTTTACTGCCAAATATATATAAAATGGTTCAGGTGTTTATATCAAGATCGCAACCTTGATTAAAAATTATTGTTATCACCGCCTGCGCAACCAACTTTCGTTTAATTGTACAAATACAACATGTAGATCTATCAAATACTTCTTAGTGGTTTGCCTGTCGCTCGTGGATAAGAATGCATTAAATGAAATCTAAATATGACACTTACTCCATTAATTTGGATTTTTATGTCCATAATTACTTTTTTATTAATGATTATGCTAAAAGTCGTATATTAATCATCCTTTTAAATAAACTGTAGCACGTAGCATAGCTGATTCCTAGAGAATTTAATCACTTATAATATGAATTAGCATAGTCAAATTAAACGCGAAAATGGAAGCTTCCATCATATTATCGAAGCTTTTGTTCTTGAGACTATGTTATTTCTGACGAGAATCATTCCAAGTGTGAATAAAGGTACTGGATTTGCTAAATATATGTCTGCAAGTGAGAGCCGCTAATTTAGGTTCCCTATAGCCAAGGCATTTCCAGCGATTGCCGTATTAAATGAGAGTAGATAAAATTACACGTATATATTTAGTATAAACCTAAAAAACTGTTGCACTTCATATTAAGCCAGCAATGAACTTACCAATATAAATAAAAATAATTGATTGCGCGGGTTGTGTTAACAATTCTTTAAATCAAGTTTGCGAGCCTTAAGTAAGCACCAATCCTATTGTATTTAACCAGTCGTCGAACAACATAACAAAACTACCGCCCGTCGCAAAGCACTGACGCGTTTCGACCTTCCATGATCATAATCAGAGTATGACTGCAAACTGACTAGCAAGGATCAAGCCGAAGTGCATTTATATGGAAAGCAATATAAGTTACGCGGCTCTCACCTCTAGTAGTCTTGCATACATTTTACGTGACTGGAAATTTCGGCTGCAATATAACTACGCAGTCACGAGCATTAGCTGTCTGTAGCTTTCGCCACACACACATAAATAGACAATACAATTAAACAATAATTGATTGCGCGGGTGGTAGTAACAATTCTTTTAAATCAAGTTTGCGAGCTTGAAGTAAACACCAATCCCATTGTATTTAGCCAGCCGTCGTACGCTGCAAGACTAAATGTGAGAGTCGTATATCTAATTCTTTCATTTCCATATATATGCAATGCGGTTTGATCGTCGTTAGTCAGTTTGCCGTCGTACTCTGATGATGATCATGGAAGGTCGAAACGCGTCAGTGCATTGCGACTGGCGGTAATTTTGTCATGTTGTTCGACGACTGGTTAAATACAATGGGATTGGTGTTTACTTCAAGCTAGCAAACTTGATTTAAAGAACTTACCAATGTATTTTAAATGAACTTGTTGCATTTTGTATGCATGAGGCAAACAATACACACATTAAAGCAAAATGTGGAGGCAGATAAATTTTTCTTCGAATGGGAAAGCATATGTAATTTTCTGACATATAATGAAATACATGAGATCCTCAAACCCGATCCGAACACACATATAACATATGGAATAGAAGCAACAACTTAATTTATCCGTTTGATAAATTGCATATATTCAGTGTGAAGTTAAGAGTGATGGAAATATGATTCGCTTTTCAAACAATAAAATCCTTAAAATAATATTCATTTAATAAACCGGCCATTATTCTCAATGAACTTACCCATAATTAATCTATGTGTTTTCGTTTCATTAAATATATATTCTGTAATATAATTAAATGCCGTGGACATCATGAAGATTAGCAGAGAGCAGGACCAGCCTTTTACCGCGCAGAACTAACCAATTTCATTATGGCCATTTGTGATAGCGCGAAGCGCCAAACCACGAAAAAAAATCGTGGATACGCTAAATTGCTCTCACTGTACAATTATTTAAGAAATATCTGACAGAAACTTACAAAACCCCTCTTAAATAAAACACAAATCAACTCAAGACAGATTGTTTATTAGTCCCGTTTAAACAAATTACAGGGAAAATCGGTAATTAGCTGTCTGAATTCAATTCTGCATCGACTTGTGTAAGATACACAGCTTTTTGTCATTTTTGTTCGAATGTCATAAAAATTGACTGGATTAATCTATTCGTGCAATAAAGTCACGTTATATATGTAGAAAATAGGAATGGATTCATCTTGTTCGAAGGTGTCGAGCGCAATCCTAGTTTTCCGCACTGCGTAATGCCCTCTCGCTCATTGGCCAAAAGCACATTTACCGATGTCGCTTCCATTCATTCGTCAATGTAAATCAGAAAGAATCCTACTGAGTCACCATTGTAGTGAACAACACCTGTTCAATCACAACATTGTGCGCAAAATATATCTCAGAGTTAATCAGAAATCGATCAATAAATGTATAATCCACATATTGCCAAATGCCATCCAGGACATTAAATACTGCTTTATTGCGGAGAGATAATATATATGCAATTGTGTATTAGTTGTTACGCACCTAGTAATAAATTAGTTCACATATGACCAGAAGTATAAACCAAAGACAGCATGGACGACTTACTGGAGACTCATTAGTAGGAGCCCTTTACCCATCATATATTTGTACCGTCCTATTTTCCCACAAGCATCACCAAAATATACAAAGGGTAAAGGGCGTGATATCGGTTCCTACTGATGAGTCGCCAATAAGCACAAAACGAATGTGCACGTGATTATACTTTCCGTGCACGCTCTCGTTGTTTTATTCTTCTGGTCATATTTGAAATAATTTGGTTCTAGGTTCGCAAAACTTAAAAACTGTAAGATTCTGTGAGATTTCTTCGATCGCTCAGTCATTAAATTGCCAGTTTGCAAGAAAGTGAATTAGATGTCTTATCTATAAAACTTGAAATTTGTATGAGAAAAACATCTGGAAAATGAACAAACGGCCTCAAATGAGATTTAGATAATCTCACCAGTTAAACCAAATTTCCTTCCAATCCCGAATGAGTCTTTTATAATTAATCAACGGATAGTTTTTCCAAACTTTCGAATTATGTGCTTCACTTAGTAACAACATTCTGCATTATGAACTAGAGTATAAGCTAGTGCAACATCCAGGGGGGAACTGAAGATTTCTACACAGGCATTACAAGCAAGATCGCTATAGAAGTCTTTAATGCACGAAGACTAAATGCGGACTACAAAAATACAGTAATAATTTCAAACACAGTCCAATCATTAAAATAAGCCAAAATGTAAAATAAAGTGCCGAAATCAGACAAAACTATACTACATTGCCAACCCAAAAATGTCTCAGGAGAATTTATTCTCGAAGCGGATGCGCAATGTCTGTACATAATCGAGACCAAAAAGTCGCCGATAAAATTTCAAACTGACCGATAAACAGAAAGGAGAACTATCAAATGCTTAAGCAAGAGTAAACGGTGCTTTTTGAAAGATGAAGAAACACGTTTTAGCTCAAATGATTGATTGCAAAAATAGATCTTGGCTCTTAGAAGAAATACAATAAACACAACCAATTGAAAAAAAACCACAAAGTTTATGGCTTATCAAAATTTCATAAAATATCGAGAGACTCTAGAGCTTAAATCCGGTTGCAGTTTGTTTATACATAAAGCTTCGTATGTGGCTAAATCCTTTCTGTTAAAGCATTTAGCAATTATCTTAAGTATTATGCCTTTAGAACATACGTGTGTGATTTCAATGATAGGTTGTGCAGTTGCAATGGCGTATTCACTAGTCGATTTGAAACAGGCGTTTAAGATGCAATGCTCTTTCATTCGACTAAATAACCGCCTTTTCAATCGGCCTACGCAAGATTATCGACAACTTGCGTATGTATATTGCATAATTATATTTGAAATCCACATTAACGGCTGTTTCACGTTGATTGCTGGTAAAGGCAACTGTGTTATCTTTAATCACACCCGTTACTTAGATGCATTAAATGTTCGTGTTAAGTAAATACATTTGAAAGTTATCCAAATATGTTCTTAGTGCTTACGAAGCATTGATTAAGGTATGAAATGCGATCTATCAAGTAGAACAGTTTCGTCCATATTGGATGTTCCTCAAGTAATTTGTAGAAATTGCCACGGCCGGGGTTCGAATCGCGTCATATTATCTTCGCAGTATTGCACCCATACCACGGCACCACAATCTAACTTGAAAATCGATAAGCCGAGCTCGATAGAAAGTCCGTTTACTCTGATTTAGGAGTTCATAAATTAGTTTCAGTATGAAATGTGGCTTTTAATTCCTCGAGTTGTCGGGTTCTTAGCAAAGCGAAATTAAAACTAGAAACCACTTTTTAGAAAATTGCGACCACCGAATATATGAAAATTTGTGTATAATTATGCTATACTAACTTTATTTATTTAAAATAAAATTATCATGATGTTTTAAACAAGCCAGAATGTTTACAACATATTTTTCTGAAATATAAAGCAATGTAAGTAAAACGATTTTTATGCACTTATTAGAACGAATACCAAGTATAGTGCATGTTGCAGGTATTAGCGAAACTAATTACGGCGACTTACAAATGTACTCGAAGACGCATGTTGGTGGGTTGGTTGGACGTTCGGTTAATTCTTTGTTTGATTGGTTGTTTGGTCATTTGGTGATTTATTCGCAATTGACCTCAACCTAAGCCATTTTGCAAAGTTATTAATCACTCGTTATTCCAGAAAGACAATAAATTAAAAGACTAGTGTTCGAAAATGACATCGTAAATTTTCAATTAGCACTAGTAAACTAGACGGCTTATTCTCTGTGTTTATTAGTGTTTGTAAACACACGTACAACAAAAAGAATGTCAAGCGTTACTACATACTCCCAAGCGAATTTGTTGCTAGCCTATACAAAACCCAAACAGCCAGATTTCAAATAAACAAAAATTCGATAATTCTATTAATTTTAACTTAACAAAAGACAAAATTTGGAACTGCGTACTAGCTGCTTTTCGCTTTCGTGATATCACATCATATTAGCACTAAAAAGCTCAAGTAAAATTCAAGGATGTTATTCTATATGTCCTGCCATTATAAACCAATTATAGCACAAAACAATAGTGGCATTTCATCAAATAGTCCAGTTTCATACTTACTGGGCACTCATGAAGTAATTTGCTGTATTACCGCGGCTGTAGCTCGCATATCGGTGCATTATTTTCAGCCTCTTCCAACAGATCCATCTAAAGGAAAGACTGGTACAATACAATAGAAAATTGTAAGTATTGAGTGGCTAGGTTGGGAGTGTGTATGAGTTGAATGACTAAAAAGAATGAAACCGGACTCGAGCGTCGGCTACTGCAATATTGGAAAGTAGTTGATGGTTTCTCAATCAGGAAGAAAGCTGCACACTTGAATTTTAATTGTTATCTAACGCAATTGTTAGTTCAAACTGAAAAAAATATGTTGTTAATAAAAAACTAACGAGGAACATGCGATATTCAAATGATGATCTCAAAAGAATTCAACGGCTCTAATAATCGCGAACTTCATATAATGCGTGAAATATATATATAATGGTATATATTCATATATATATATATATATATATATATATATATATATATATATATATATATATAACATTTGCAATTTAACAATCATTGGTTAAGCTCGTTGTAGTAAGTATTTAAATCAAGTTTGCGAGTTTCATTTTGACACCATTCACATTTTATTTAACCATTAGCAGAACATGGTTAAACTATATTAAGGCACACGTACTGACGTCTTTCAACCTTCCAGGATCATCATCATAACGCGATTGAAAACCGCAAAGTATATACAAGATTTGTTAAATCATATTTTCGGCTCTCATCTCTATTAATCTCGCAAGCATTGCTATTGACGAGAAATATTTTATGCAGTCAGGCGCAATGTATGCGAGTTTGCTATAGGTGAGAGACGCATATATGATTTTTCATAAATTATATATACCTGTTTGTTTGATCCTTGCTGGTCAGTTTGCCGATCTAATCTTCGTTGATGGTACCTAATTTCCAGTGGCTAGTATGAACGATATTGAAACCTTCGGAAGAAAGGGACGAATCCGCACTCAACCAATAAAAAACTTGGAAATAGGGATCAATCGGATCTCTGCGCAACTGATAGTGCGAAGCGACAACCCGCAAATGCAAATCGCGGAGATTCAACAATTGAAGCTCGCACTGCGAACCATTCAAAAAATATTAAATGATTATGGAAGATCGAAAAGTGTCAGAACGTGTGAATGATTGCAGTTTGTCTAGGTTGTGCGACTGATTTGAGACAATTGGATTGGTATTTATATAAACTCACAAATATGACTTCAAGTACTGTTATCAACACTCACGCAATCAATGTTTGCCAAATACTTGTGAATAACGATATTCTTGCTGTTGTGTGACTCGTTACAAAAATTGGAATGACTTTATTGCAGGTCATTAAATTCAATTTTGAAAATATAATTTATGTCTCTAATATCATGTAGTCAGTATAATTACGTCGTTTATATATTTACATATATATATATATATATATATATATATATATATATATATATATATATATATACATATATATTCAGTCTGTGGCAAAAATTACTATTTATGAGCAATGTGATACGAAAGACAGAAGTGGAGGAAAAACTTTTTTTTCGCCCTACACGGCTTAAAAAAATCCTGATACAAAATCAACCCATTGATACATGAATAAGCAGATCTCAAACATCAGTTTTTATACAATAATAATGGCTCTTTCAGGAAGGCATACATGCACAAACACGAAAAGTGAAACACTTCTTCATGCACTCCCAAATTAACACGCAATACGCACAAAGAATCGCACGACTGTTACAGATAAATGTAATTAAAACGGTAAATCAGGCAAAATATCAATTACTTAAGCAAATTAAAACCCTGAATGGAAAATTCGCGTTGTTACGTAGATTCTAAATAATATGGCCTGTATCCCTAATAAACCTACTCAATTATCTAATGAGCTTTCATTTCGTAAAAAATATTCTATGGCATATTCTAAGGTTAAAGGCATTATAAAACTTTTGTAAACATTTTAGTTTAGCCATAAATTTGAATTTGTAATTTTAATGGAGAAATAAATCTTATTTTAAAGAATAAATTTGTAATAAAACATGTAAAAACATATTTTTATAATGTCCATTTTCACTTCGTAAAAAAGCAACTCGATTGTTACACATGATAGTAATTTTAATCATATTTGTCAAGATAGAGGGATTTAGTTGGATTAAACAAATATTTTATATAGTAACACGCAGGAAGGCGGAAAGGAACTAGCTGCGGACCACACACACTCCCACACACAAACACACACACAAGATATGCGCCAGTTTACATACAAATCAAATACGAACTTATGTTGTTTATTTAGCTAAGGTGTAAAGATGTCGTAAATAATAGCTTTTGCTATTTTGGTCGACGAGTGGTTAAATACAATAGGGTTGGTGTTTACTTTAAGCTTGCAAACTTGATTTAAAGAATATTGGCTTCCGTTGTACGTAACGCTCTTTTGAATCTAGTTGTGATAATTACTCTAGAAATTCGCCTGATTTGGAGTGTACACTTCATAAACAATGTTTTTTAATAAAGTGGAAACGCTTTCCTCTTCTCAGCATCAAGTTTGCGAGCTTAAATTAATCACCAATCCCATTGTATTTAACCAGTCGTCGAACAACATAACAAAACTACGCTTTCCTCTTTACCAGCTGAAATGCTCTCAATTTGGCCCTCATATTGCATTAACACATGTTAAACACCTCTATTGGAAATAGTTACATATTCGTCTTTGTTTAACAGGCATTTTGTTCAATAAACAAATATCATTTGTGCATAACGCATTCCAGAATTTATTGTTTTTATTATTAGCGTAAATATTCAGTATGCGGAGTCCACCTCAAAAGGAAACGCTGCGTGCATTCAAACAGTCAAAAGTTGTTCAATTATTTATTTAAATGACAATATTTTTGCGCCATTGGGAATTGATTAATTGCCAGTCCTCGTTTTGCGAAACAAGGTTTTTACCATATTTTTACTCGGAATATTTCAGCATTCCTTTTCCGAAAGTTTTTTCAACGGTAGGCTCATCGCAACAAGAAATTTTAAAATTTAAACTCAAGCTTTAAATTTCGTTTAAACGGCTTCATTTAAACTCAATGTTAGTTTTCTTAACTTTTCGCCAGATATGCATGAGCTATGTCCGTGTGCGTGTGGGTTTGTTCAGGACTGTGAGGTAATAAATTAAATCTAATTAACTGCACAGGCACGTGCTTACAATTGCAATCTTCAGACTTATTTACCTGATTTTCGGATTGCGTACCGAAATATTTGAATCCACTGTCATCATGATGATTTTTGCATATATTTCGATTTCCGGGTACGGAAATCTTTTTCAATGCCAAACACATCACCCACTAAGTTGACAATCAGTATGTCAAGTGGAAATATTAGTTTAAACTGCCTCATTTATACTTGTTGTTAGATATCTTAAACATAACGTTTATTTAAAAAATGCTAAGAAAGTGTATGTTAAATTGGTTTGTGTATATGTCTACATGTATACACTCTTCGCAATGAGATTACAGTGATTTAATGACAATTACTGACAACTCACTAGATAAGCGTACGTCATGACTGTGTGTATGTGTTCTCGTTTGTTTTGAATTGAGGAGTAATCAGTTAATGCACGTGTACACTCATCCCAGTGAAATTACAGCGATTTGGCAACATCTGACTATTCACTGGATAAGCGTGTTTGTGTGTATGTGCGTGAGCGTTTACTTAAAACTGAGAGCTAATCTGCAAGTATGTATTAGGTTTTGCGAACCTAGTAACAACTATTATAATCAGGTTGCGGTCTTGATATAAATACCTGACCCATTAATTACTTACATATGTCAGTATAAACTAAGAATTGTATAGTGTAGAAAGGCAATTCATCCAGTAGAGGTTTCGTCCTATTGAGAACTCATCAAGTACTGGCCAGAATTTACCGCGGACAGTACTTGATGAGTTCCCAATAAGTGACGAAACCGGTCTACTGGATGAATTGCCTTTTCTACACTATACAATTCTTAGTTTATACTGACATATGTAAGTAAGTAATGGGTCAGGTGCTTATATCAAGACCGCAACCTTGATTATAATAATTGTTATCACCACCCGCGCAACCAATGTTCGTTTAATTATAGTAACAAATTAGTTCAGTTGTGACCAGAAGGATAAACCAAAGGCAGCATGAACGGAAAGTATAATCTCATGCACATTCGTTTCGTGCTTACTGGCGACTCATCAGTAGGAGCCGGTATTACGCCCTTTAACCACTATATATTTGGTAGAAGAATGTGGAATAATAGGACGGTACAATCTCCTAGACGAATGTGTAAACCTGTAATAGTGAAGCTAACATAATCTGAAGTCAACGACAATACGACTTCAATGCTACCTCACACTATATAATATATATACCGAGTCTGTAAAGGATACTAACACTATGGCTATTGTGTTAGTAACTGATACCTTTTTTGAAATCGATGAGTACCGGATACTAACACTATGGTTTCCGAGTCGGTACATGATACCAACCTGATGGATATAACTTTATGCTAAAGTTCACCCAAATTGAGAATTACAACAATTTCCGAACACCTGTTACTCCAGTTAAACCATACACTCTGGCCTTCATCGATATCAGTTATCACATTTCGCGGTAAGCATGACATCATTCAATTCAATATATTACAGTCAAATACTGTTTGTTGCGAAGAGCTAATATATATGCAAGTATGTATTAGGTTTTGCGAACCTAGTAACAAATTAGTTCAGTTGTGACCAGAAGGATAAACCAAAGGCAGCATGAACGGAAAGTATAATCTCATGCACATTCGTCTAGGAGATTGTACCGTCCTATTATTCCACATTCTTCTACCAAATATATAGTGGTTAAAGGGCGTAATACCGGCTCCTACTGATGAGTCGCCAGTAAGCACGAAACGAATGTGCATGAGATTATACTTTCCGTTCATGCTGCCTTTGGTTTATCCTTCTGGTCACAACTGAACTAATTTGTTACTAGGTTCGCAAAACCTAATACATACTTGCATATATATTAGTTCTTCGCAACAAACAGTATTTAACTGTAATATATTGAATTGAATGATGTCATGCTTACCGCGAAATGTGATAACTGATATCGATGAAGGCCAGAGTGTATGGTTTAACTGGAGTAACAGGTGTTCGGAAATTGTTGTAATTCTCAATTTGGGTGAACTTTAGCATAAATTTATATCCATCAGGTTGGTATCATGTACCGACTCGGAAACCATAGTGTTAGTATCCGGTACTCATCGATTTCAAAAAAGGTATCAGTTACTAACACAATAGCCATAGTGTTAGTATCCTTTACAGACTCGGTATATATATTATATAGTGTGAGTTAGCATTGAAGTCGTATTGTCGTTGACTTTAGATTATGTTAGCTTCACTATTACAGGTTTACACATTCGTCTAGGAGATTGTACCGTCCTATTATTCCACATTCTTCTACCAAATATATAGTGGTTAAAGGGCGTAATACCGGCTCCTACTGATGAGTCGCCAGTAAGCACGAAACGAATGTGCATGAGATTATACTTTCCGTTCATGCTGCCTTTGGTTTATCCTTCTGGTCACAACTGAACTAATTTGTTACTAGGTTCGCAAAACCTAATACATACTTGCATATATATTAGTTCTTCGCAAGAAACAGTATTTGAGAGCTAATCTGTTACATGTAATTACAGGCACGTGTAACGGTCATACAAGTAAAACTAAAATGATAACTGTCATTTCCTAACTGCACACGTCAGACCTATTTTACACTTACTTTTCTAAATGAAGTAATTACGAGTGGCATTTCGGTGAGAAGGGGGCAAGATACTATGAATAGAGTAAATAATTAATAGGTAGCAAAATTAAATTAGAAACGGATAAAGTGTTTCAATAGGGTAGAAAGTTAAATTAAACGGTCCGTAAAAGAAATTAAAATTGCCTGATAAAGAAGATACTAGTAATAGTGCAAAGAAAATAAATAAAATAAAAATAAACCTTGCCATCATGTATAGATAAATGTATGTTAAAGGCGCTACACTAACAACAGAACATAAGATAACAGATAAAATAAGATAACAAGTAATCAAGGATGAAATAATAAGATAATCAAAATTAAATTAGGCGATATTGAATTACTCACTCTCCACCTCTGTAAGTTAATATCAGTCCAGTGTTCTTATTCTTTTACTTGAGCGAGTTTCTGATTCTGATTCTGATTCGTGCAATCTTCGTTTTCTACCATTATTTAGTGCTGTATTCCAAATAGGACCTAGTGATTTTTCTACGGCTGTTTCATTCATTATGTCATTTCTCGATTTAATTTCGATGGATTCTCTAATCAGTCTAGTCGATCTGTTACGGTTACAAATTGATATACGTCTGCACCCATCCCAATTAATTGTGTGTCCTGTCTCTACTGTATGGCGTGCAAGATCTGATCTATTAACATGGGCATACTTGCATGCGGTTTTATGTTCCCCTCTTCTAACCTTAATTGGGCGCATGGTTTCACCCACATACATCAAGTTACAGTCGTTACATGGAATTTCATATACTCCTGATGTGTCTAACGGTTCTATTTTTTCCTTTTGGTTGGGAAGTTTAATACCTAGGGTAAGGGTCTGTTTTAAAATAGTACGTATATTGTATTTTGATGCAACCATTTTGATTTTCCTACTTAGTTTAGAGTCAGGTATAACCATTACCCTCCGGTCATCTTTTGATTTATTTGACTTCACGTACTTCCAGTCATGATTAAATTTACTTATAACGCTCATTATAGTTGCTTCAATTAACTTTAGAGGATACCCATTAGCACTGAATATTTCTCGCAGTCTCCCTAATTCAATCTCTCTATGTTTTTTATCTGTTAATCTTAAGCTTCTTATTATCATCGATTTTAAGATACCGATTTTCATTCTATTGTTTTACACTGTTAAATGAAGTATTTACGAGTGCCATTTCTGGCTAGGTAGGATGCAAGCTAATGTGAATAAAACTGTCGGCAAACGTTGTTAAGGGAAATAATCAAATGTTCGTACTTCAAGAAGTTTAATTTAGATAATAATTTAAAATAAATGTGGTGTCAGAAAATAAAGTTATAAAATTGCCTACTGCAAGATATGTGATAATTAACTTCGTGGTATATTTTTAAAAATTTAAGCTTCATGGGGAACTCAGTTAATAGGCACGGTAAGCTATGAAGTAATAAAGGATGAAATTATGAGGTAATCCCATAATTCACTACGAGATCGCCAATTAATTTCCTCTTGCTATTTGAAATTTAATCTCAATCAATTATTCGTAAACTTTTAACTGAGCAAGTTTGTGATTGTAATTCTTGCACAATTCGCTTCCTAGCACTATTTTGTGTTGTACTCTAAAGAGTATCTAAAACTTTTCTACGCTTACTTCATTTATGATGTCACTTATTGATTTAATTTAAGTTTATTTTTTTAATTTATGATAGCGATCTACTAAGGCCACACAAAGTTACACGTCCACAACTACCAAAGTAATTTTCATAACCAGTCTCTACTGTATGACGTGCCACATCTGGTCTATTAATTTGGTCATATATTTCGAAGTTTTCCCAATTTTCCCTCGTCTTACCATAAATTGTCATATTGATTCATCGACATATATGTGGTTACAATTCTACTACGGAACTGCATACACTCTTGATGTTGAATTATATTCATATGATTAGGAAGTTAAGTGACTCTGTAAGCGATCGCTTCAAAAGGATACGCATACATTAATTCGGTGCTGTTGTTCTCAAATTGATGCGTGCAATATAATCATGACGCTCTCACATAATTCCAATTATGAATAACTTTACTTGTGGCACTCATCTGAGAAACAATAAATATATCTAAGTATGTATTAGGTGTTGCGAACCTAGTAACAAATTAGTTCAGTTGTGACCAGAAGGATAAACCAAAGGCAGCATGAACGGAAGGTATAATCTCATGCACATTCGTTTCGTGCTTACTGGCGACTCATCAGTAGGAGCCGGTATTACGCCCTTTAACCACTATATATTTGGTCGAAGAATGTGGGATAATAGGACGGTACAATCTCCTAGACGAATGTGTAAACCTGCAATAGTGAAGCTAACATCGCATAAAGTCACGACAATGCGACTTCAACGCTAACTCACACTATAATTTATATATATATATATATATATATATATATAAAATACCGAGCCTGTAAATAGTACAGACACTATGGCTATTCTGTTAGTAAC